>JBCAUA010402699.1:0-18077 GCA_038406235.1 Peronia verruculata | reverse complement strand
ATATATTTCGGAGGTCCCGTGTGTACGTTACGCACGTTAAAGAACCCTTGACAGTTCAAAATCGATGGAAGAGTAGGTCTGAGTGCCGCTATCCGGGCAAAATTTCCAAATTCCAAATTTCTACCTACAAAAATTCTCATCAAAAATTGACAACTTCAAAAAGCCAAGATATTCCCATCTCTAAGGATTGAAAGGCTTAAGAAAAACAAAAGGCTAGACCTCGCAATTCACCCCCCCCCCCCCTCTCCTCTCCCAAGCCAGAAAACCGTGAAGTCACTTAACTGAAAAAAATAATAATAAAAATACCCCCCCCCCCCAAAAAAAAAAATAATAATAATAAATAATAAATTTTAAAAAAGATCTAAATCGTTCCCATCCTCCGATAAGATTCGAACCAGCGATGTTTTCGCCCCGGGATCAAACTCCTTACTACTCGGCCACGGCCCCTCCTCCTTGTGACCTCAAGAGTTAGGGTAACAAAATAAAGGTAGTGAATATAGGGCAGAGCAGGGCAGGACAAAGCGGAGCAGGGCACAGGCCATCAGGACAGGGCAGGGCAGGGCATGGGACAGCAGGGCAGGACAGGGCAGGACATGGGCCAGCAGGGCATGGCAAGGCAGGACAGGTCACGGCAAGCCAGGGCAGGACAGGGCAGGGCAGGGCAGGGCAGGACATGGGCCAGCAGGGCAGGACAGGGCATGGCATGGCCCAGCAGGGCAGGGCAGGGCAGGGCATGGACCAGCAAGGCAGGACAGGGCATGGGCCAGCAGGGCAGTACAGGACAGGGCATGGGCCAGCAGGGCAGTACAGGGCAGGACATGGGCCAGCAGGGCAGTACAGGGCAGGACATGGGCCAGTAGGGCAGGGCAAGGCAAGGCAGGGCATGATAGACAGAGCAGGACAGGGGAGGGAAGGGCATGGTAGAGCAGGACAGGACAGGGCAAGACATGTAGAGCAGGGCGGGGGGGGGGGTGGAGTGGGGGGCGGAACAGGGCAGGGCAGGAAGGGCAGGGCAGGACAGGACAGGTTTAGGCAGAGCAGGGCAGTTCAAGGCAGAGTAGGGTGGGGCAGGTCTGGGTAGGGTTTATAGCGCTCATGTCATACTTTTCAGAAACTTTGGTTCAATGTTGAAATCTACTGCTAGTGGTTTTTACATTGTACAGTGTACCAGCTTGCTCGGTTTATGAAACTGTGTAATCTTTCACATGCACCTTGCTTTATTTGCATTTGACTATGACGAGCAAAAGAAAGAAACATCTGGGCTGACACATGGCCAGGGACATCACCTAATGTATAATGAGATGCAGGTTGTTATTGGTGGTATATTTCATTGTAGGAACAAAGAGGGGTCAGTTCACGAGAGAAAAAAAGGAGAGGAGAATGTGGCAAGGCAGAGCTGTTAAAAATAAGAGGGAACACTTGATCAAAGAGAATGTTTGAACAGTCCAGTATGTCAAAGGTCTGGAAGTTGTGCAACCTCAGCAGAGATGGCGGATGGGCGGTCAAGTGTGATTAGATCACAGCGCAAATTCAGGCATTTCTAATTAATATTTTCACCAGACATTTACACACTCTATGAAATACAAGGTGCACTACAATTTGTGCGAAAAAAAAAGATTTTACCTAATTTTGCTTTTCACTCATTAAGGAATAAGATTAGATCAGCCTGTGGACGGTAGACTACACGCCTCATGTTACGATTTTTTATATTTTTTTTACCCACCTCCTCCTGCGTAATTATTTCGATATACGCACCAGGCATGCTAGACCTACCTCTTTCAAGTCTTCGCGTGGCTCAGCTTGCTGTTGCACGTCAGGTTCAATGAATCCAGTCTTTTTAGCTGTTTTCTGTAAGCATTTGTCAGGTTGCTGATTTTTTTAAATATTTTTTTTAACCACAAAATCTTTAATCGCCTCAGGCTCAAAGGTTTTAACATAATTGACAAGCTCCTGGTGGCTTTTTCTCTCCTAATACCCGGTTGCTGTAATCTTTTGACTTTATTCTCTACAGACATTCATGAGAACGGTACGCTTCAGTAAATTTCAGAACTAATTCTTTTGAATTGACCACGTTGCTATGATAGCACAGAACAAGATTCAACACATCACAAGACTGCACAACACACTCAACACAAATTCATGCTGAAACATCTACTGCGACAGGGGCCTACTACAGTGTACTGTATAAATACGAAGTCCTTAGCCTTCCCTATTGTGGTTTGGAAAAAAAATAATAATTTTAAAACCAAGCAATAAAAAGCGATCTGTCAGCGCATGGTTTACTAATTTCCATAGGCTGATTACGAATTTAAACTTATTATTATTATTATCATTATTATTTAATTTGATAACAAAATTCGTTTTTTAATTCTCGAAAATTTATCCTCGCCTGGCGGCACTTCAAAGGAAATCTCATACCGTAGGGTCGGTGGCCAAAATTTCAAGCAGCGCTTGGTTTTCTGGATCGGTCGCGGGAACGTGCATCTGGCACCAACGGACATGGGGATAGTCCCCAGCAACTTGGATTGGATGTCAGTGTCTGGGGATTGACCCCCAAGGGACTGTTCCTCCAGACGATTCGCTACGTGTAAATCATAGCCGTTGGCATGTGGGTGAGGGACAGCACTAGCATGTAATGTTATGGTGCAAGTTAAGAGTGCAACAACTCTGTCAAATGGCGCAAGAGGATTGACTTGATTGACTTTCCATGCATTTTGGGTGAAGAGACGACTTTTGTGCTCTTGTTCACAATGGGATTTCAGCTAATTTGCCATCGAGCCTCTCAGCGTACCACGTGGAGATTTTCAATGAGTTCCATCCGAAAGAACGAATATTCGCCTGGTTGACCAGGATAATAACACTGTTCTTGATATTGGGTATAAAGGAAAAGATTCATGAGATTTAAGATTGTTACGGGACCTACTTAATGATTCCTCTTTAATCAATCAAGAGTTGCTTTCTTGACTAGATTAAATAACAGTATTATTTTAAGACTATCGTATTACATTTATGTTCGAAGTCTACTTAGGTCCTTTAAAAGATCAGATATTATTTACTGCATAATATATTTGCACGTCCTGTCCATGTCCTGGTATTCTGTGATGTTGATATAAGAGTGTTTGTGACTGATTATGTGCAGATCTGTGTCAATAGTACAATATTTGTACCCCTGTCTGAATGCAAGAATCGACTTAACTGTCTTGCTATGAGTCTTTGTGTGTTTGGTGAATGCTGATTCGTAAGATAAGACCGTGACCACAGTGAATCTGTGCCTGAGTCTAACTCTAGATCTGCAGCCGCATAATTATAGCGAAGTGACTATCTTCCGGTCCCCCCGATAAATAGTGAATTGACTATACGTCAGTCCCACTCATTAGATGTACATGTTAGCGTTAGGGTGGACTTGTGCTGGTCGAGGGTCTCATACATGTTAGCGTTAGGGAGGATCTTCACCTTCTCGTCGGACCTACATGTTAGTGTTAGGGTGGACTTGCGCTTGTCAAGGGGCCCAGCAGGTTAAGCCAGCGGGATTGTTTTATTATTTGATACACTGTAGTGTCAGTTCGGGACCGGAGTATAGCCACGACCTAATAATAGTCATAGACCAAAGTCATTTCACTACCGGGGGCTACAGTGCGTCTCGTGGCCAGCTGACGTGTCAGATGACTTTTCTGTTATACCGCCTGTGCTATTTTGCGTCTTGCAAGCTCGCAACTTGATTATATGCGGCTGCAGTGCGAGAGTTAGACAAAGCTGCATTGTGGCCACGGCCTAAAGAGGCATAACAGGACCATGGAGTAAAAAGTCTGCTTTTCCCCGGTTGATACCACGACATACGGCTGTAAAACGTGCAACACGTCTTAAAATATTACATAACTAACCAGCATATTATCGTTCACGATGTGACAAGTCCCCATCTGTCCAGGCCTCGTGATGAGAGGATCAGCATCTCGCCTCGTTCTACTAGGTCGTTCTCTGATGAATTTGAAATCGCCCCGTTCATAGCTGGTGCCGATTTGTGCACTCGTGGGCACCCCCAGAAGCAGGTACAGATGAGAAAAGACAAAGGAAGAAGTGGGAAGACGACATTCTAGAAGAGAACAGTTATGAGATTTGCTCGTTTTCAAAGGGCAGTGGGGGACAGAGAGGGTTGAAGGAGATTAGTGACCTCAGTTTCACAGGCGTCCCATGACCTAAATGTCAACAGATGGAGTCAAGGTATAGTGGAGATGGGGGTAAAGAGCGCCCTTGTCCTTGCTGTCTTTCTGTACGCAGGTGAGTCATGGACAATCACAGCTGGACTAAAAACAAAAAATTAATCAACAGAAAGAATATGCTGATAATATTTTAGGTAACTCCTACAATAACTGTTTATGTACTAAGTCACAAAATGAACATGTCAAAGTGAAAGTTAAAGAACACAATGGAAAACTTGAAGATTTATAACCACCGTCAGAGGGTGCAGGCTAACATGATATAAATAGTGGTGGCACATGCACACTGATACGAAATTTAGGCTATGCATATTCTGTAGTATGTGATCTGTCTCTAGTTCTCTCTCTCTCTCTCTCTCTCTCTCTCTCTCTCTCTCTCTTTCTCTCACACACACACACACACACACACACAGTCTTTCTCTCTTTCATTTTCCTCCTTCGGTTTTCTCCCTCATTATTTTCCCCCCTGGAGTCCTCCTTGTTCTTCCTAAAGCGCTTTCTCTCTTTTCTATGCTTTCACCGTATCTCTTTTTCTGTCGTTTATACTGCATTTCACACATCTAATTTCTTTTCTCTCCTATCAAGGAGTCACTAAAAAAAAAAAAGCAAGTTCTAATTTTTCCCAACTCCCAGATTCGAATTCGAGACGTCAGTTTTTCGCCGAGGAGCAGACGCCCAACTCCTCAGCCATGTCAACTCCCGTGATAGTGTTGGTCTTCTGTCCCTTTCGGCTTGTCACTGGTCACATTGCTATAATCTGGGATGTCCTGATAACAAGCACAGGCATATCCTTATCATGTATTCCCTATACTTAATAGATTTATAATCTATTATGATAACAAGTTGTATCTTTCTGGTACAGTAAAGTTGGCGGGAGAATCGGCGGCTCGCCCTGGCTTGTTTCAACCACCTGCTATGCATGGTCGCTAGACCAAGTGCGGACTTGCAGGTCACCACCATAGACATTCAATATTTTGTAGTACGTCTATACTCGACGCTCTGTTTAGGAGCTATCCTGAGATGAATAGCCTTCATTCCTCACCTCACAGTTGGCCCCTTGCGTTTGAATGCACCTACGGTTTAGCTTTCTTGTTTTCACACACGCAATAAGATCATTGTGATAAACATAGGAACCAGAATTTCTGGGTCTTGTTTCACAGCGACACAAATGTATCTGCCATGCATTCAGCCACTGAAAAATGACGAATATATATATATATATATAAAAAAAAAATGTGATCCGTGAAAAATGCCGTTGAGGTACGTACATTCGTGGCGCCTATCATGTAAATGAAAAGTAAACAGCTGGCTTGTATCAGTATCACAACAGGCACAGTCCCACTTGTGGCGTTACTGTGTACCGGTATGTTCCCAAGCTGGATCTACAACGAGAAAACAGCCTAATGAAGTTATGTAACCGCCAAAGCCAGTAAGTGCGATAGTGAGGGGCGGAATGGAGGTGGGTTAAAAGGTCAAGACCGAAATTAATCGAGTTGAGGGATTTCGAAAATATGGGACTGTCATTATGTTACAAGTACAAAGGTCAACATAATGACACTGCCTTCGGAGACCTTGTCGGGCTTTTGACCTTATTCAGTCGAGAAGGCCCATTCAAACTGCGGAAATTTATTTAATCCTCCCTAATTGGCTTGAGGGGTTGGGTTCGGTTCAATGGCTCTTTATTAAAATAGTTCCCAATTTTCAGCGATGCCAAGCAAAGCTGTGTCTTTGCTCCCACACTTTGGAATCTTTGTACTTAGCATACCTTCAATGATACTGCATTTGAACCGTACATAGGCCTACATACTTTATCCGAAAGAAAGCTCCTAACCTCGCGAGCCACTCGTTTGCTGATGATACAACAATACGGTAGTTGTCCACATCCAATCTGAATTTTAACGCTTGGTAGACTTTCTTGCAAAAGCCTGCCATAATTTCGGCCTCACCATGCGTTTGAAGAAGACGAAAATCTTAGGGGAAAATGTTTATGAAGCTTCGAAGATGGTTAAGATCAGTGAATACACAATGAATGTAGTTGAGGAATGGACGTAAGCGTACATGAGAGCAACTTTTGCCTACAAGCTCAGAAAAGTATCATCTACAGTGTCCGGAATCAAGAACAACAGCAACAACAACAAAAGCATGGAAGAACAAAAAATAAAAAAATAATAATAGATAAATAAATAAATAAAAAATACCTGACTACCAAGACCAGTATATGTGTAGTTTGGAATAAGTTATATCATGCCTGTGCGCTATCAACACTTACATGGAGCAGAGAGGTGGACAACCTACACCTACCAGAAACAAAAGTTGAACGCCTTCCACATGAGCTCCTTGAAACGCATCTTTTGTATCACATGAAAATATTATGTTCTTAACAGTGCGATCATTGGGAAAATAGGCTTAAAACTCCCAAGTATATTTACCATCTTATCCAGACGTAGACTGCGATGAATTGGTCGTACCAGTAGGCTATTATCAGACAGTGACCTCCCGAAAGACACAATGTAGGGACAACTCCCAGAAGGCTAGCGATCAGAGGCAGCCCGAAAGTGCCATTTGAGATGCGACACGAATGAAATCGCGCTCTCATCAAAATTTGAGCATATGGAGTTACCGGTACCGATGTTAGGCTTATTCAGTTCCCTTTCTCCATGTGATTTTTTTTTTTTTTTTACTTTAAGTAGAAGTCGAGCTATTGGCAAATAAAGGCAATGGGGTGACCTATTGCTGCAGTTGAATCTAGTGAGAAAATGACCGATCATTAATTTTTGTAAATCTTTATTAATCTTTGCTAGCCCTTGCCGCTAAATTACAGTTTTTGGACATTATTATTCAATCTATTTCAGCAAATTTAACTCTGAAATGCATTTTTACATTGATCTCTCTATATCAATGTGAAGAAAAAAAAATCGCTTTAAAAATTCATTAATTACCGGTATTGAAAATACGTGAATTCTCCGGTCGCCTCAGTCTGTCATTTTACTGTCAAGTGCTTGATTTCATGGTGTCGCGTCTCATTTATAGATCATCTAGATCTAGATGTCTGCAAACGTGACGTGGAATTCGTCAACTCCGCAGTGTCGACATGCGAAAAACTAGCTGACAACAACGAATCCTGGCAATCAGCTGTCACAATGGGAGTGAAATCAGGCGAGGCCAAGAAAACCCAAGAGTGGGAAGACAAGAGAGAAAGAAGAAAAAAATCAAAGCATCTCTCACAGGCATTTCTTGCAGGACATGTCTCTTCCCTACTGGCCTCTATATCCATGAACGGATATGCTCCTCTGGACATAGGAGTACATTATCCATGGTCATTTGAGGCAGAAGGAAGCGAACCATCCACATCTTGGTTTAGATGAGAATAGCATAATCTGCAGGTCCTCATGGGTTAGGGGTCGCCAAGGACGGGCGCAAAATGTAATGGCCACTGCTTGTGGGTTTAACACAACTCTTGCAAAAATAAATTTAAATGTACATCAGCATTTGCATTACAGAGAGGTTCAACAACGGCGGAGGCTGATCAAATGCCCTAGCAAAATTCGGGATAACATAACACAGGGTTTTTAGTCGACTATAGCCTTCTTAACATACAACGGAATAAGCAAAAAGGACTATTTTTGTCAACTTTCAGTTTATGGGCATAGCTTGCAGAATCATTTTCTTGCAAGGAAAAAAAATCTCTCCCCCCCCCCCTCCCCCAAGGAGAAAACGAAGCAAACTGCAACTAAGTCAACAAGTGCGATACAGAAAATGCGACTCCATGATAAGACGATGAATCGATCTGATTCTCATCTAAAGAAGCTGGGATAAAGGGAAACGACTCTAAAAAACATTCCAAATCATTCACTTGTCCAAAAACCAAAACAGTTTCACTTGTTATTTTCGAGGGCTACCTTACCAACAGGAACTAGAATAGATCTAGATCTAGATATCGACATATTTGTTATGTGAGAAGGAAAAGAAGTAAAGGTTGTTGTTACGTTCATTTCTTTATTCGAATCTTGCAGAATTAGAAGTGCATAAGAGGTTTAGAATAAACTCGCTGAGATGACCACCGAGAAAGGCGTAATCTAGACTCATTAGAACAACGACAACCCAGAAGTGAGGGACGAGCTAGATATAGATCTAGTCTAGATCCAGATTTCTCGGTTTACAGTTTTTCTAGATCTAGATCTAGAGACATTTGGTCGCCTTGAGTAGGATAGCTCTTTAGATGAGGCACAGCACATTCCATAGATCTTCTAGAGTCTAGATTTCTAGATCTAAATTCTAGATCTAGAATCTAGATTTATGCATGGCAGCCCAGCCAAGATTGTACAGAGAGCATCTTCTGGGAGTGCCTCTAATGCATAATTGTTATAAAGATAGTGGGTCGATCTAGATCTAGATCTAGATCTATATATAGACTCTGTATCTTATAAAAAATCTTGTAGAAAATCTAGACTGTAGACCCAGATATTGTCAAGATTGTCCTTAAATTCTTAATGGGCACAAAGTTAAAGTAAAACTTAGGCTTACATTTTAAAAATCAGCCATCAATTACATCAATGAAAACATCAATTTTTTTTTTTTTTAAAGTCATTTATGAAATCCTTAGCTTTGGTTTCAAATGACTGAAACAATACAAAAAGGGCCACATTAAGACAGGCCTAACTGAAATAAGAAATAATAATAATAAATAAAGATTTTAAATTTTCATATTAAAAAACTGACAGTGTTGATTGTTGATGATTATTTACTTTTTATCAAAAAATTTTTTAAAAAATTCTAATAGAAATACATGTAATGTTGACAACAAATCGGTTCACATGTGAAACCATTGTGACAGAGGAAAAAGACATTCCAATATTTTTAAAATGACCAGTTGTATGCCCAACTCTGTGCTGGGATGATGTACTTTTAAAAGTAAATATGTGTACACATTCAAGGAATTAAGAAAAAAAATCACAGCAATATATTTGATGACTAGACAACATGTGAAAGAATGCCATCTTGGTGACAAGTAAATCTAGCAGATGTCTGCAATAACTAACCAGGCTGTTGGTCTTTGTCTATAATATGAAAATATGAACTATGAACAGAGATGTCAGTAGAAAGGTTTGCTCTTAAAATTATTCCCAGTGACTAAAATAGAATAACGCCAAAAGTTTTGACCACTGAAAAAAAAAAAAAAAAGCCTATAAAAATATCAACTAAATGTAAAGAACTTGAACCAATTTGAAAATGTAGAGGAAAGTTAACCACAATTTGAAACACTATGAATAGCGACTGAATAGGCTGAAACCATTTTTTTCTTTATTTTTTTCAAATATTTGCAAAATGCAATACATGTAGATTTTAATACAAAAAAGTAGTGGGGTTAGAAGTCACAGCAGCAGCAACAGAGGATTTAATTTCTACATAGCCTACCTGAAAGAATAATGATAACTTGTATAATTATAATGTAATCTGTATTTAGGTATTTAACTCCGAATATCAATTTGGAAAGGAAGGGTAAAACAAATTTTTAACCAATCTGCAGTACAGTTTAGAATGTTAAAAATATTCGGAGTCAGATTCGGCCGTTTTATTACCGACTCCAACCCTCTTTCCTTTTCTGACTCTGACTCCAATGCATATAATATTTCTGACTCTCCAACTCCGCGACTCCGCATCACTGTGTATTGATTGATTTGTACATGAACAGATGATTGGAGAATGAACAAGGACAGAGATCTAATCTTACGAACGTATTTAAAGAGTTATTGCCAAAATGAACCAAATTTAATTTCACAGTAATGTATAATGATAGTTAATCTACTGACACAGCACAGTGGCAGAATAAATTTTGATTTGAAATTTCAAGTGCAGGAATTTTGGCAGATATGAAAAAACAAAGCATCAAGATAGTTGCATCACTTTGTGTAATCCCGGTTTGTTTTTTTTTTCATTTAGCATAGAAAAAGAAAATGAAAATTTGTTCCCTTTGCACTGATGTGTTTAATGCTGTTTGATAAAGAATATCAGGTGATCATCAAAATATGTTACATACACATCATTTCTTCATTTTTCTTCATACAATAGGCAGATGATGAATTTGAACATCTTCATGATGAGGAGGAGTTTGAGAACTTTGACAGAGAAAAGGACTCTCCAAAAAGCAAAACTCCTGAAAAGCTTCCAGACTTGCAGATTGCAAAGGTGGGTCATTTTTGGCAAGTTTGTACTCTTTTTGATATCACCCAGCTTGTCCATATTTGTTGGAACCAAATCAATCATAAGATAGGATTGTCATTATACTTATGGCCTTTTTCTTGCAGCTTAATGATCAGTTTGTGCAATTATCAATTTTTTATTTTTTTTAAAAATCAAACTAAGAGAGTTGTTTTGAGTATAATTTTGATAAATTTAGACAAGAAGAAAAGTTAGTTGGTTAACAAATGCCTTTGGAAAGTAATGTTTTTAAACTTATGTGTGAGTGTGAACTTTATTTTATATCTGGTAGCTTTCTGATGAGCAATACTGCTATTTCTTTATATCTTGATTGTTAACATAATGAATAGTCAACATGCTTCAACGGGCTTGAATAATGAGATCCATAGGATATTGAATTTTTCACCCAGGCCTTTGAAAAGAAGATGCTTTTGCCAAATTATAATCATACTGCTGAATAATTGCCTCTGTCCCTTGGTAACATGCCTATTGAAATGAAATGTAATTGACAAACACAGGCTGAACTCTGCAGGCATAGTGAATTGTCAGTTATAAATTGTAACTCAGGTCTCATCTATGGACAGACACTGATAATGATACAGCTGAACCAGTTGACAGTGTATATAAATGTGTTTATGAGCCTTTGCATAGCCATGTCTGTATACATTAGTTCCTGTTTTATATTCTTTGTTTTGTCCCAGGTTATCACATATTTCTGAATAGGTAAATTGAATGTTTGTATTCATATTATCTTGTACTATACAACATAGGTACCCTTGCATCTGAGAACCAGCTGGGACAGTTTTTACCTGGAGATGTTAATGATAGCAGGTTTGACAGTGTATTTCTTGAATTTCTTGGCTGGCAAGAACAAAAACTGCAAATTGGCCACAGCATGGCTTTCAGCCCACAAAGAACTATTGGAAACACAGTTTCATATTGTGGGTATGTGGATCAGTTTGGACGGTAGTTATTTTATTTTCTTTGTGGATGTATTAAGATTTGTCTGTATTTTACAGTCAGTGGTTGAGTTTCATAGACCTTAAAACACAGAAAATATCAGCATTATTCGAAGGAGTTATTATGAAACTATTAGTCTTTTCCCTTTGAGAATTCAATTTACCATTATAAGCTGGCACTGGGACAGATGAGTTTCTTGTAGGACACTTGTCTTTGTCTCTCAAAATGATAATAATTGACGGTAAATTTGCCCTATAGCAGATTGATTATTCCTTGTGGTAATTTTGATAAATCTCAGTATGCATGTACAGTTTTGCATTGAATAGAGGGGATGAGGTGAAGCAGTAAAAAGATGAAATTTTTATAATCTATTTTGTATTTTTCTGTGCAATACAATGATGTTGAAGTAAATAAAATAACTATTTGGGTCTCATTAAGCAGTTTGCTCTCTCTTGATCAATATATAGTATCTGATAATAATCTGTGCCATTCAAGTAATGATATTTGTAGTGGGGATGACACAAGTTTCCATTTGAACAGTGTAAGATTATTTGTTTTGCTACCAAGGCAAATGAGTCAGAAGTTGCACCGGGCAAAGAAGACATATGGCTGTTTGAGGTCATTTTTAACTACTTTCCCATTAAGATACTGAATTTTTGTTTGCTTTCACAAAATGGCAATTTAACCTTCTTTAATCTGAAAAAAAGTAACATTTTGGTATCATAGTCAGAAAATGGTAAAAAATAGTGGTGACTTGAAATCACCCAGCGCAACTTGCAGCTCATTTGCCCTGGGCTGTTTCTTTTTTTTTTCGGGGTTCTGTTTTTATATTCCTGAGTATAAAATTTACTGATTTTCTCACTTTAAAAAAAAAAAAAAATAACAGGAGATGATGGTGTTGCAAAAGAGCCCTCCTCAGATGTGCTGATGAAGGAATCAGAAAATGTGTATGCCCTGTGGTGTAGTGGTCGCTCCTGTGTGGAGGGCATGTTAGTTGAACTGAAACTCTTGAAGCGGCAGGATCTCATCAATTTGTTGCTGAGGGTGTTCAAGCCAGCATCAGATCAGGTGGTAAGTAGCATGTCACTGACGATTAGGGATGTCAAACTTCCGACTTTAGTCAGAATTCCAACTTTTTGGTTATCACGGACTTTCCTTTTTGGGCCACACAACTACCAATCTTTCTTGGGTTTTTACAAAACAAATGTTTTTTTTTAATAATTTGGGGTAAAAATCCCACACGAAAATAGTGAAACCAGAAGTATGAAAGAGATTTGAGCATGCTCTGGATGAGACTCGAACTGCTGTTCAGGGGCTATTTAAAGATGGAAGAGCTTAATTCCTCACACCTGACAACATGAAGTTGAATGGTCACCTGAGAGTTGTTGATGGAAAATTAGCTCATCAGAGTATCGACAACAATAAAAAGTGTGCCCATGGTCCAAGAAAGACTATTGTCTTTAAGAGTGCAGCTGTTCGAGATCTAGATCTTCAAAAATGGTCTAGGTCTAGTCTAGTTATATTCAGTGAATATGATGACTCTGGGATATTTTCTGACTTTTCTGCGAAAACAGTTTGACATCCCTGGTAGGTCAAAATGTGCTGGAATAGTATAGTATAGTAAGAGTAAAACATTTAGTTTTAGCATCATCAGTTCCGGATAGTAATACGCTGTTGTATCATAGATTTTCACCTATGAACAGTAAGCTATTTTCAAATGTCATCTTGTTATAAATGAGTTTGAAAGTAAAGCTTTTTTGTCTTCTATGTCTTGTGACACTTTGGTGCCTATGGGAAGGCAGAGCAATATAATTTCAAGATATAACCATAGTTGAGTCTGGATAAAGTCAGCTTGTCAGGACCAAAAGCAATTGATAAGTACAAAAAAGTTTGAGATTGACTGGCACAAAGACATAGAAAAAAAAAAAAAATTACAGGACTGCCAAGGAGATCAAGAATTTATGTTTTCACAATGTGTATAATTTTATTTCAGTAATCCCTGCCATTTCATGTATTTTTCCAGGTTGTGAAAGTAGATCTCGATGAAGGAAAAATGGACAGCTTCGTCTTTTGCATTGCTCAGAAGAGATCTGCAGCCAAGCTTCACAAAGATATGAATGATTTGGTATGTACTGCGCAAGAAAGTTGATGAAATGAATAGCTTTCCTCAGTATTTCAAACAATCACCTTTATACAAAACAGTTTATAATTTATAAATTATTTCTGAAAAAAAAAGGGAGGCATTTTTGTTGTGAATTCTTACCATAAATCCGCTGCTTTATAGGACATAGATTTTGAAGGGGATTCTTACCATAAAGCCTCAATTTACTAAATTAGCCATAACAAATTGAGGAATCAGATAAAAAAGATCATAGTCAATAGGAAAGCAAGAATATAATTTTGATCACAACAGAGATGAAATTTGTGGAAAAAAATGTGTGAGAAGTTCTCTATGTCATGTAGCACTGCATGAGACACATGGCAAAGTGAATAGCACACAGCTATATCTGTTACATCATCTGTTCCACAGAGTCAATTTACTGAGAAGAAGAGCATTGAGAAATTTGATGTGCCCTCCTCGTATCAGCTTTTGTCTGAAATTGGAGAAGGAACTGCTGCTGTGTTAGATAAGAAAGTAAGTGACAGAGACTTTATAGGTGGTTTTTTTGTTTTTTTTTGTTTTGTTGTTCCTTCACTTTGTAGATTTTCAAATAATGCTCTCCTAGTGGAGGTCACTGAATGAAAAGTAAACTGTCAGTGATTCATAATGTGGAGTTGTTGTTGCACTTGCGTAATTGCATTTGATATGTCATGGAATTTCAAGATAGATTTATACTTTATGCTCGTGTTGTTCAGACTCCTGCTGTCTACCACTATACTTTATTTTGGTTTGTTGTTGTTTAGTTTTTTCTTGTAGATATGATAGTATCACATGTTTGTCCAGCATATCATTGTGTCATGTACCTATCCTGTATATTGTATAGCATTGTAATGTGCAACACAAATTATAAAGGTTCATTGTGGACACATGAAACAACATGGTTATCTTTGTACCGGTGTCTTACAGTTCAGCCTGTCAGCTATTATGCTACATGGCTTTTGTATGTGCCTTTGTAGTATTACTCATTCATTTTGTGCACTTGAGCATTGCTGGTTTATTGTGTAATTTATTGTGTATGTTTCAGCTTTGCTTGTTATCTTGTATTCTGCTTCCACACTCAAATAAGCTCATGCTCTCTTTTACTCTGTCTTTTTTGCAAAGCCTCTTCTTTAGGAACATTAAATGCAGATTAGCCAAAATGTCTTTACTCATTTCCTTTTCTGTGTGTTTTTTACAGGTGTGCCAGATGCTTTCCAAGTATGAAGGTGTGATCGAATATATTCATGTGTCTGATCAATACTCTGGGCCAAAACTTCAGGAGTAAGTATCGCTTGTATCAACATTTATAAACATGACAGTGACAAAAAAAAAAAATTTATAGCAGTACTTCAATTTTTTTTTTTATGTATCACGTGTTTTCATGACAACATATTTGTTGATTTAATATTTGATCTTTTATTTTCTATTTTATCAAATAATGAAGATCAGTAGTAAATCACCTGTCAAAATAATTCAAATTTATTCTTTCAAAATTGCATAACTTTAAAGATATTTTTTATGATTCATTTGTTAATCTTGTGACATGAGAAACATGTCAATGTTGTTTTCATGTCTTGTGGCATAAAAAGATGGTGGTTTTGTCACGGAATGTGTTAAAATGTGATATTATTGAAAGATTTATAACACAAGATGCAGGGCCTGCTCAAGTGGCCTGCATAGCTAGATCTTGTTCAAGACTGAATAATTCTTGCTTATAAGTAACTCCATCCATGTTGCTCATTCTGTTGATCTACATTGGCAAAGGGATGTTACTCACCATTTATCATACCATGCCGGTCACTTTAGATTTGTATGTCAGCAAACCTATGAGAAATACATTATCATCACCTCAAGTGTGGCTGTAGTCCAATTTTTCCCTTTGAAGATAGAGAATGCAGCCAGGATGAAAAAAAAAAAATTGAAATTTTATGCAGATTTCTATAGAGTTTTCTACATTCACTGTGTGGAGAGTAAAATAAGAAATTAATTCAAAATTCTGATATACTGCCCTTCTGTATTTTTTTTTGTTTTTGTTTTTTTTGTGTTTGTTTTTTTTTTAAATCAAAAGAAGTTGTGAGGAATCCAAAAGGGAAAAAACCCACTCATTTTACAGTATTATTAAAGATACCCCATTTGTTACAGAACTGTAATACATGGAAATGATGAAGATTACATTAAAGATGTGTTTCCTTTCCTCAGGGATAGCCAGCCCACCAAGATGCCTGATACAAAACCCTGTCTGCTCTTCTGTTTCACCAGTAAGCCTCAATGAATAGTTGAATATATTTTTGGCTTTCTCACTGTTCTTCTTTTATATCTGTCTAACACTTTACTTTAAGAGTTAGTTGATTGACAGATAAGAACATAAGACAAATGGCTGTGCTATGCTATCAATGCACTGTTGAGTGATGCAGTTTATTATTTTATAACTTCATTTTTACTGAATTTTACTATTACAAAATATAGCCTCCTCTGCTGGGAAACCTGGATCCTTCAGTATTGAAACCTTGAAGAGATCCTGAAACAAGACTCTTCAAAATAAACTTTTCTCTGTGCCTGAGACAGACATTAATTGTAATGTACATCATAATTATTAGTTATTTTTTTTAAATTTAGAGTGAGATTGTGATAATTGTTTGTTTCTCCAAGGAATGTTTTCTTATAGATATCATGTACAGTTATTACCACTTTATGCTCATCTAGAAGGTAAGTGTGTGATATTCATGACGGAACTAATACTATTTTCTCGGCATTTTGTATTTTCAGTTCCTGGCAAAGGCAGAACTCGTGCTGTTGATATGGAAAACCTGAAGCCTTTGATGCAGTTGGTCTTTTACCTTACCGACAAAGTGTGCCGCCTGCAGCTCAGCAAAGAAGTCAGTAATTTTACCTTGAATAATTTTTGTTTCTTACTCTGTCTGAAAGCTTTTGCCTGCTTTTCTTTTCAGTATTTTGTAAGGCCTGTTTTTTTTTTTTTTTTGCTTCATTGTCGAATATTATAAGCATGGTGTTCTCTTTGCTACCTACATATCTGAAATTAAAGATGATTGCAAGTGGGATATATCAATAATTTTTTTATTTTTTTTTTTTTAAGAAAAAAGTAATAGCACAAGTCAGCATGTGAAGGTAATTTGTGGTTTTGTTGGTGTTGTTATTGTTGTTGTTTTTTTTTTTTGTGTTTCTCTTGAAAAGAAGAAATTAACAACACAGGTCAATAATGCATGTGAAGGATAATTGTGGTTAGCCCGAAAAGTAGAACAGGATGAAAGGTTTATTATTATTTTTAGCCAGGAGCTGAAGTTTCCAGTTTTCCTTTTTTTTTTTTTTTTTGCTGGACTACCGCACAGACATTCATAAACATGAAATGAAATTATTCGCAAGTATCTGTTTATACATTGTTGTCTTGAACTCTCTGTCTATGCTGAAGATGTGATGTTTTTTGTACATGTTTGCATTTCTTATAGTTTCCTGTCTATATTATAGGCCAGAATGAAATCTGAGAAGAATCGTCAGAAAGCAGAGGAGCTGTTCCTGAAGGCTGCCCACACACAGAGACAGGAGCTGGCTCAGCAAAGGAGAGAGGAGAAAAAGAGAGCCGAGAAGGAGAAGCTGATGGCAGAAGAAGACCCTGACCGTGCTCGCAAGCTGGAGGTAAGTGCAGAATTCTACACATGAATATGTCCTTTAATGGACTTTTCTGAATGGACCCTATATGTTGGGAGGCTTACCCATATGAAAGTTGAATTTGTATTGTAAACATTGGCCCAAAATATCCAGATATCTCAATTAGAATGCTCAGTGAGTTATTTTGTTGTTTTTTTTCTCCCCATTAATGTTGTTGTTGCATTAATTGATCTTATCGTAATGCTTTAGTTTTTCATAATGTAGTGTATTCGGCAATATAGACAAAGGGACGAAATGCCTCCCATTATGTGACAGTTCACAGTGTTAAACAACTGGAGCTTTCACTACTTCCATCATTGTGAGATTCAGAACAAGTCTTATCAACTACACCCAGAAATTTCTAATTATATTATACTGGTAGTTATGAATGCCAACTGATTGGGATCAACTGGGATTGTTTCACTTTGTCATTTTGTATAAATTGATGCGTGGTAAAATACTCTTAGAACTGATACTGTGCTGAAACTTCAGAAAGTAGTGCAGAAAATTACCCTGAAATTATGATTTAGCTTCACATTGGGTTATGTCCCATACATCTTTTCTGGCCAGAGTTGTCATTCTGTAAATAAGTTGGCTGTGCAGTACAGGATTTGTAAATTGTGCAACTTGTTTTCTTGGTAATGTGGTCTGTTCTTGGCATGCAGCTAAAAAAATTGCACTTTGTGCAAGATTTTGAATGTTTGAGGCGTTATTTGCAGAGATGTTGCAATTGAAGTGGTAATTTTCCTGATCACAACTGTTTAGCAACTGTACTATCTGTACACCATCTTTTCTCCATGGCCATGGCTAGACTTAATGTCGTGCAGTCTCCATGGCTAGACGGACTTAATCAAATAATAGCCTAGAACAACCCCGCTGGCTTAACCTGCTGGGACCCTCGA
>JBCAUA010402698.1:2500-33574 GCA_038406235.1 Peronia verruculata | reverse complement strand
TGTCCCAACTATGTTATAAAGTTGTTGCAGTTAAAACAGTTTAATTCTAGAGCCACGATTTGTTGTCAGCCTTCAAAAGAATCCAGTTACCTGGCCTGTTTATAGGGATGCCTAGGGTTGAATACAAGCAGGCAACCACACATAATAAATTTTATTATGATGTTATTTTTTTACTCTTCTCACAGTATATTCAGTTCTTCAGAAGAAAATATTTATTCATTCTAGACACAGCATCCTTAAATGTTTCAATACTCAGGAAGACTAATTAAGATGTATATATCTAAGCTCTCAGTCCAGCACTATTTTTTTTTTATATATATAAGTGTCAGAGAAGAAAAATATGTTGACTAAATTTCTGCCAAAATGAGAACAAAATAAACATGATCTTAATCAAAGTATTAATCTACTTAGTAAAATTACAGTTTCATTGTGAAATACATACTATTATCTTTATGAGTGATGTCCATACAGGTAATGAGCCTAACGTATTTCCAACATTGAACCAAAGAGGATTAAAGGACTGAAAAAACAAATATCTTTAAACCATTATGAAATTAGTAAAATTTCATCTAAATTAACTGGCAAAGTGTTGCCTGTAAGTGAACCTGTTCTGGCCATTCCTAGGCTAGAGACTTGACTTAGTCCCTGCAATCAAATGTGTTGCATGGTACTAAACAGTTATTCATTTATTCAAAAGTACATGGAAAGTTATTTCAGCTTTTCTCTAATGCTACTTGAAATTTTTGCTTCATTCATTAGCTGCACAATAATTTCATGTTGTAAAAAATGTTCACTTCACAACAAGTATGCAACAATGAAAATAAAATACCACTATTCAAGTGTTAAAAAAATGCATGGTCACTGTGATATTCACAATAATTCCCTCGGGTAAGCTTACCTCTACAGTGCTGTCCATCTGATGAGAGTGTATAGCCCACAGGACACTGGCAGGTGAAACTTCCTTGTGTATTGACACACCTTCCATTAGTGCAGATGCCAATCATTGCAATGCATTCATCAATATCTGCCATAATAAGACACAGGAAAAAAACATGAACCCTCAAAATCCAATTCCGAGGTGTTGTCAAAAGACTCAAATTTGTTGTAACTAAAAGTATGATGATGAAGCATTTTCATATTAATTGTCACATGAAAATTAAGCTATTGTGCTGATGTCAAATTTTTTAACATGTATCAAGTTGCAGATACAGATTCTTTGATAATCAAGTGTCATCATCATTGTCTTTCATCTTTGATGGAAGTCAAGAACTTCATTGAATCCACTTTTGAAATAATTTTGCCATTTCATCCACACATCACTTGCATAACAACTTCATACTACAGTAATATGCAGTCTCTCAAAAGGTGTCTTCTCTTAATATGAAGGGATCCCTTAGACCAAATTTTGGATTGCTAAGACAGGCAGTCTGCGGGTGATTTTAAATTTTTGGTTCTCTCACAAAAAAAAAAAAAAAAAGGAATCCAGAAAGGTATACTATTATGTGTATGTTTTTTAACCTTAGTTGTTATTTATTTATCATCTTGTTTATTAATAAGAGATGCCATATGATGAAATCAGGGGTTCATCAAACTGAGATGACTGAAGAAAACACGCGTTTTTCAACAGTGAACAGATTTTTAAGGCAATTTTTATTTCTCCACAGAACCCTTCTATATCAATGTAAAAATGCAGTTCAGAGTTGAATTTGCTGAAATAGGTTGAATAAAATCCCAAAAATTGTTATTTAACAGCTTAGGCTGATGAAGATTAATACAGATTTACAAAAGTGATCGGCCATTTTCTCACTAACTTCAGCTGCAGTAACAGGTTACACCCCATCATCTTTTATTGCCAATAGCTCGTCGTCTACTTTAGGTAGAACTACAGTTTATTTTTTCACACAGAAAGGGAAATGAATAAGCTTACTATTGGTACCAATAGCTCCATATGCTAAAAATCTGATGAGAGGCTGATTTCATTGTGTTGCATCTCATATAATACTGAATTCAAAGAAAATCTAAGTATCCTGGGATGTGAAAATATTAAAAGCCAGATTTGTTGCGCTATTCTGTTTCAACTAACCTGCACAATCTCCTTGAGCTGTTTGAGTGAAACCCTTGTTACAGTGACATCTAAAGCTGCCTTCAGTATTGAAACATGTGCCATTTCTACAAATGCCAGGCCGTGATGTACATTCATCAACATCTAAAGGAAAAGAATGAAAAATATTCTGATGTTCTTTGGAATGTGATCAGGAAGATAAGAAGCAAATATCTATATCTATATCCATATCTATATCTGTCTATATGTCTGGATGATTGGCTGGCTGGCTGGCTGGTTTTCTGTGTTTCTGTCTGTCTGTCTGAACTGATATTTATTTCCGGAACAGACCAATGTCAAAAACAAATTATCAGTAGCAACAAGAAAGTGCTATGTAAAATTGTAATCTGGAACAAAGATAATATAAATGATAGGTCAAAATAAACAGCAGTGGGAAGCGTGATCTCATTGTTTATAATTATAAAAAAAAAAAATTTATCTTTACTTCTCCCTGCTATATCAAACAAATTATGCTGTAGATTTTATCCTCCTGTTTTGAAACTAAGATTTTAAAGCCTCTAATACTTATGATTATCATAAGAGTTTCATGAGTTTGTTGTTTAATATACCTACCAATGCAAACTTCCCTGCTGAGTGACAGTCTGTAGCCATCATTGCAGATACAGCTAAAGCTTCCCTCCAGATTCATACATTCACCATTGGCACAAGTATTTCTTTCCTCACACTCGTTGATATCTGAACAGTATTAATTGGGCTAGGTGAATATTATGACAACATTTGCCAGCTAACATTTCCACTCCTCAACTTTCATAAACCACATTAATCTTTCACTCATAAGTTCTAGAAAACTCATAGCAAGAACAACAATTTTCATTAGGTTGAATGAATATTATGATAACCAAAAATTGCCAGCATATTTCCTCTCAGTAAATTTCATAAAATGAAGTCTTCCTTCTCTCTTCAACCCCAGAGGTACGAATAAAAATTTGGGGTGCTGTAGACAATGCTATCAGGCAGGGCAGTTTTGTGAGATGTGAATATTTAAAATGATGAATATAATGAAATAAGAATAATGGTCTACACAAATGAAAAACATGTTGACTGAACTATTGCCAGATATCTTATAATTATCTCTACCAAAGACAGTACAATAAGTAACTAACTATATATGAACAAGATATTTACCTTCACATCTACGTCCATCAGGACGTAGTCTGTAGCCATCAGGACATCCACACTGATAACTGCCCGGAGTGTTAATGCATTGAGAATTACCCAGGCAAGGATTGGGTTCTCGTCGACATTCATTATCATCTGTTTGGGAAGCAAATATAGAAAAGATACAAGAAAATAATACTTTGTTATTATTTCCTAAAAGTGGGTTGCATTCAACCCCCATCCATGGCTATCAGCTATTTCAAAGCTGTTTCAAAGGTTCAGGAAGATGATTTGAAACTCAAGAGGTTAAAAATGGATGGGATAGGTGAAGAAGACATATGTCTCGCAGCCAGTAAGAATGATTCATGAGTTGCTGGACTTGAACAGAGAAATTGGAATATTTTTATATTGGAGCGACTGAAAGAACATTCATCTCAGAATGAGAAAATATTTCTCTGATAGGCAGATTACATTAGGTTTATTTGTTTGCTTGTTTCTGTTGACGGTTAAATGCTGCATCAACATGATTTTGGGCATATTGGGCCTAGCACAGTAGAATATGTTTACAGGCACATCAGGATGTTGTGATGTGAGTATATAGGGTTATATTACGTTACTTTGTCTGTTAGTCTATTAACCGTCAGAAGGATGGTTATCTCATGAGATTTATGGTCAAACTTTTCATTTTTGTTGATCTTTCTCTTGATTTTGGCCAGTACAGAGGTGTCGCCCCCTGCCTCTTCATATTGCAATATCTCTTACTAAAGTCAAGCTAGTATCAAGACTTTTTTCACTGTAGGACAGTGGATGATTTAAATTCTGGGTGATATCCATAACTCAATTTTTGGTGAAAAATTGACATATGAGTTTTTCTGACCAGGTGTAAGACACTTGGCTGATTGACTTTACATGCACTGAGCACCAAAATTGCTTCTATTGTATTATTTGTTTGTCACAAGTACTGATAAATTTTGCCCTCTTGTATCTCTTCAACTTCAACTTGTAGGTAAAACAAAGACCATCGACAAAGATTTGTTTTACATCTCACATTGATGATCATATATATTTTCAGTGATAGGTGAAACATCATAAGCAGGAACATGAGGACCACAGTTTAAAGAAACAACAAAATAACAGTAAGAAATGTTTTGCATTTTGAAAAAGAAATAGAAAAATGTGGGTAAGTTTGAGGGATAGTGATAGAAATATCTAACAGGTTCTTTAAAGCTGACATAAATTTCCAAAGGCTTCCAAAAGTATTTGAAGGCAAAAATGTTACATGATATATCACGCAAGGAAATGGTAATACAATATTCACATGGGAACTTATAGCACAGCATGCCATTGCCTAAGAAAGAGATCCAACAGTGCCATGTGCATGTAGGACTTTATTAAACAATTTCCATACCTTCACAAGTTTGTCGGATGTTGTCAAAGACATAACCTCTGAAACAATCACATCTGAAACCATAGGCCTCATCAACACAACGTCCATGGGTGCAAATATCAGGGTTGATCTCACACTCATTGATCTCTGAAAGAAATATGTTTATACTTTACAATCCGAGTTTCATGAACAAAAGTTTTTCTTTATATGGCTTTTAAATTTGTATAAGTTAAGGAATGTGTCAAGGTGGTCAAATTTAATAAATGTCAAACAAATACTACTCAGCTTACCTCTTATGGTGATAGGGCCTTCTTCACAGAGAGACTCATATTGATCTGTAAAAAAATAATAGAGTATAATGTTATTAAAATTCATATGTGTAAAGTGAGCAGAATGAGTAAAGTTGACACACAAGAATTTTTTCTACCTGGCTCTCTAACTGATTATATATTGAAGATTTTTGCTGAATTCAAGATGGGTGAAATAAGACCAAGAAACATGCAATGAACATTACATGCAAATGTTGACTTGATTTTATGATCAAGAGCATAAAACAATTTCAACTGAGCATAAGACACTGTTTAGTATGAAATTTGGAACACCTCGTGGCAACAGCAAATTAGACAGAACAACATGGCAGTAAAGTTTTGCAAGCAAGGATATGCTGCATGTATGGAGTAGGCAGTGAGACATTGATGACAGCACAAAGAGAAAAACTGAGGAACACAAAACAAATCATCTCCAGGAGATGTGATATCATGATACAATGAAAATATGTGCCTGATTTGGAGTCCCTTAGTTTTACACAAAAACGGCTCACTATCCCAATCATATCTAAAATATGTAAGATAGCATACCTGAGCCCCTGGCAGGACAAGCTTCACATGGGTCTCCCCATGCAGTACCAAAGGCACAGCAGCACTCAAACCTTGTATGGAGCCTGGACAAATCATCTTCACAAATAATCTCTCCAGGACGACCAGTGATGTTGCGGAATGCACGGTAGCAATTACCCTTTCTCATATCTGAAATTTCGTCACAAAACTCCTTCTTGAATTTGTAGATGACAAATGAATATACAGACACGGGAATTTATTTTGCTTTTCAGCCTACTGCAAGAGGTTACCTCACACAGACATATCAATTTCCTGATGGCATGGCAAACTGTATTTATGTCAATCAGTGAAACTAGATCTAGATCACACTTTTACTTAACAAGAAACAAAAAAAAACATTAACTAATTGAATTTCATATCACTTTTTTGCACAAAATAAAGTTTTCTAAACAAATTTTAAGGTTCCCATATTCATACACTGCCATTGTACTGCTTGCATCAGATTTAATTATGGATATAAAGTTACTCCATATTTCCAATCAAGTACTAACAAGGAATCAAATTGAGAAAATGGGATGCAATGGGAAAAATGAGTGGATGATTGCCTGCACATCCATGAAGAGGACAGGATCAGTGAGAAGAGGTAGACAAGAGAGAGAAAATTATTTTCCTAATAACGAACCCATGCAAGTCTCTCCATCCTCCATCAAGATGTAACCATCAGGACAAATGCACTGGTAGCTTCCATCAGTATTGACACAACGACCAACACCACAGCGATATGCATCTTCCTCACATTCATCAATATCTGTAACAGACATTTACCTAAAATACTAGCAAGTATTCATCTTTGCATATCGTTCTCATGACTCCCCGATACATTTTTAATTGCTCAATCTGCACTGGTGAGTCTTTGTTGCAAACTCAATTTGATTTTATTCACTTAATGGATGTATGCTTTTATAAGTGTATCAGCAATAAAGTCATGACAACAGCACAGCCTTCTTTGAAATTTTGCCTATATCATGAAAAAGCATATGGCCTGTTTCAAAAAGATATAGTACAAAATCTAGTGAAAAGTACCATCAGTCTCTATATGATAGAATGATCCCTATTGACTGCATGTGTTGGTTACAAAATTACAGTATTCACTTTAATTAAAGCCTCTTCTCCACCTCTCACACTCACCTGTACATCTTTTCCTGAATGGATCCATCCTAAAGCCAGATGGGCAAGTGCACACATATGAGCCAAAATTGTTTTTGCATTCACCTCCCTCACACAGTCCATCAATTTCTTCACATTCATTGATATCTGTAAAAAATGAAATTTAGGTAAAGATAAGCTATCAAGAAACTGATTGGTCAGTTATGATTGGCCTACATTAATTTTATTGAGATGTTCAATGTCAAGATGTTAGTTTGATAAGGGTGATTCAACTAGGGATGAAATATTTAACCTCATTTTACAAAACATTGAGAAATCAATCCTTCTACCATATCGTAAACATCAGTGCCACTTAAAAGATGCTATGGTTATTACTAAGGTATTTTTTACACAATGCCATTTACACAGAAGACATCCTGTGGTTTACACCAGTTTCTTTCTTTAAAAATATATATATAAAAAAAGAAAATGAAATATGCAATATTGTAGATGTTAAATTAACTCAAAAAAAAAAAAAAAAAATGAGCTGAGCTGACACAAAAGTCATGATAATTTTTGGACATAGATGTCCAACAAACTGGATAAAAAGCAATTATAGATTTTGTGCTGTCATACACATACAATATTCTTTACTTGAGATCCAACAAATATTAACTTATTCTCTCAAAAATGTAGCCTCACTTCTAACTTTGAATTATAAATTGGTCCCCTGAGATCACAATGATCATGGTGCAATATATGTGTCAACACCACACTGAAGTAAGGAACAGATACATGGATCATTGATATTTTACAAACACTTGGCAATTTTAAATTCAGTGTAAGCTTCATACCCAGCCAATGAATTTAGTTTAAAACTGGGACTGGGAATCAATGTTCATATCTGTGTCTCCTGGTACAACTCTAAACTCAGTGTTCTGAAAATTGGAAGATTCATGGATTTCAAAGTGAGCATAGCAATGGGTACTGAACCGGGGAAATCACTGATACCATGACTGCATAATAATTATGCAGATTTGTTTGTGGGTCTCTTCTCAGAAATATTCTCATAATGTCTGTTATTACCCTTATTCCCAAAGCAGCTGATTTGTTCCACATATTTACTGTGAAGTGAGCCACCTAATATAATATCAATCTCAACTAATAATGATGACATTTGTTCCCAAAGACTTCTAGTTACAGGAAACTTTTTAAACATACCCTCAAGAACAAGAGTTATAAGATTTGGCCTGAATCCAGATCCTCCAGGGCAAAGAGCTGCAGCCTCAGCTGTGAATATATGAAGAGAAACTTGTTATACAAACATGCACTTGAAAACTCTAAATCAAAAATACTTGTTATTCATTGTAAATTTTAGACAAAAACCTGAAGAAAAGAGTTCTCAGTAGTGATACCTGTCCTTTAACTTTAAAACAAAGCTATATTCCTATCATTGAAATTAAAAATGACAGAGATTGTCAAGCTAAGACACGAAAAAATTTATTTTGTGATCTTGTTCATTTATTATCTATATTATAAATCTGCAACAAGACCTACAAAAGGCTCACAGACTGAATGTATCCATATGGAATTTGGCACACAATACTGTGGGTAAAGATCAGTGTTTCTACCTATGTAAAGCTGAAAAAAGCTTACTATGTTTGAAGTTATTCTCTAAAAGGTGATATAAGTGAATAGTAATTAGTAACCTTGCGAGAGAGTACATTTGAAACATCAGACATATTTTCTTTGAGTAACATTCAGTGTATATCATCCAAAATGTCAACATCAAATTGTGCATGCTTGCCATATCCTTCAGTTGTGAGGCAGTAGACCCTACCGGTTTGACCTACATTTAAATAACCTCCCACCAAGGTGGTGAGTTTTCTTCTATTTTTAACAAAAATGCCTATATGTTTGGTATTGGATGGAAAACTTAAAATATTCAAAATCAACTAAAAATGAGTCTATCAAATATCACACAAAAAAATCATGAAAATAAGTTAGTGGGTTAAATAAAGACTAACTTTGAAACTTATCGAAGAGACTTATCGTCATTGAACATAAAATTTTATTTTGTGGGTTGTAGTAAACTTTATGGGACAACATGAATGAGAACAGGCTGGAAGTGGAAGATACATTAAAAAATCACCTGCCAATAGAATTAATGACTTTAATGAAATCCTCACTGTATCTAGAGTTTTAAAAAAATCCACCACATAAGCACAGAGTTTTGAAGTAAAACTTGTTGATTACAGGTTGTAAAAGAATCTCATTTCTGTGAAAATATTTTTGGGTCACCTGTTATACGCAACAAAAACTACATATAATAAAACAGAGCAACAGTGGAATAGCCAGGTCAAAAAAGGATGCCAAAGGATTCACATCTACACAGTCTTTTCTGTAACTTCTTTTTCAGGGAAAATAAAGTCACTGTGTCTAGTTTCACAGTTTGTTTGAGACAACTTGATGTTTGTTCATGCGCTAAAATTCTCACCTGTTCCATTACGTGGGCATGGTTCACAGAACCCAATGACCTCACCCCAACCTCTTCCAACTGTACAACAGCAGGTAGCACGGGAAACTTCATCAGCTATTTTATCATTGCATACACCTGCACGGCCAGTGGCATACAGGGGGACATCCATGTAGCATGAACCAACACGCTTGTCTGTACAAGAATCAAGATATATGAAGATATATGATTACGGTGATTATGATTAGGTTTCTCATTCCCAGAGATATGAGGGGGGAGGGGGATGGGGGGGGGGAGTGTCAGAAATCTACGCACCACTTAAAATCTGGCCAAATCAAAGAGGAAATTCTCACACTTTAATAACAGCTACTTTTTGCTAGGTGGATATCATTCAATGTATATTATTTATGTAACACTTGCTTTATTGTAGGCCTACACATATTCTATAAATTTAAAAAAGAAATATAATGTCTTAGTCATCAGAAAAAGAATAAGACTTAAGGAAACTGATTAGTGATGCAAAGGTTTACTTTCATACAATGATTAAAATTAAGATTAAGATGTTTTATGGCAGACACAAAAACTATTATTAAGAGTCCTAAATGCAACAGAAATAATGGAAGTATACCTATTCTGACAATCTTGTACATGGCACATGATAAAATCGCAGATGATGCATTCCTGTACCAAATTTAATTATTAATTTTAATTATATTCTCACCAACACATCCGGTTCCAGTTGGATTGCTCTCAAAGTTTGGAGGGCACTGACATACATAGCTTCCGCGTTGATTGACACATGTTCCATATTGACAGTTATCAGGATTCTCACATTCATCGATATCTATGATGTGCAGAGATAATATGTAGATATCATAAATACTAAGATCTGTCACATGTGTGCAAATAATATGTTTTAATATCCAAGATCTATTACATCTGAAAAATAAACAATTGAATTATAGTTTGATTGCAATCAAATAGCACAATTAATCTTACAATATCTCAGCATTGGAAGGACAGAAGCTTTTAGTTTGCATCATGCAAGTGTTGATATTTCTCATATTTTCAAAATCTCTTAGAACATGCTTTTTAAACAAATCTATGAAGAATGCAGTAGTTACTGAGATCCTTTGAAATATAGCTATGAAAAGCTCAAAACGTTTTTCTGTTGAATGGAGGTTGTATGTCATTTAACATATCTTTACATACCTGTACAGTTTCCACCAGTATCATCCACTTTATAGCCTTGATTGCAGTTACATCTGAACATGCCAAACACATTCTCACACTCTCCATTGACACACAGGTTACGGAACACTGTGCATTCATCAATATCTGGAAAAGAAGATGGCTAAGTAAGTATACATTTAATAATCCCATGTTTAGTTTTCTTTTCTTCAATTCATAGAAGTCTCCAATGTATCATACGAAACTGTCCATATCCTGATGCTCAGATAGGCTTACTCATTTTACTGGCCAATTTAGTTTACTGTGGAGGAAGATTTTTGTTTGTATTTTAACAATAGACCTACAGCAGTTGAACGTCCATCTTTAATCTTGTTGCAGAGAATATTTTGCTTTCATGTTTCAAATGTCCATTTCTATCTTGGAGAACATATTTTATGAATACAAGGCATTTTCTCATGATATTTGAAGCCAGCTGATGCTATCTATAGAATGATGCTTTGACAGTCTTGAAAAGTAGTCAACTAAGAAATACATTTCTAAAGAGACAGTTTTGATATGTAAAGTTGAAATTATTATTATTATTATTTTTAATATTGTAATTTCTTTTTTTCAGTGACATTCTAAATGTTATCAAAAATAAATGTTTTTAAATGTCTGAATAAATTGAATCGATTCAATTGGCCAATGCCTAAAATTTTAAATGAATCTTAAAAAGAGGTACAAAATAATGAGAAAGTTGGAGTGTATTACATATGTAATTTAGAGGAAAGCAAAACAAATGGAATAAAAAAACAAAGGGGACTGGAGCCAGTAACTGCAAACATACAACTAATTCTTATCCGTGCAATAATTTAGAATTCTTAATTTAATTTTTTTGATGTCTATGGTGTAGACATGCTTACCGAGACATGCTCTTTCATCTTCAGTCGGAGCAAATCCCATTTCACATTCACACCTGTAGCCCCCAGCAAAGTTGAAACATTGGCCATTTTCACACAGGCCTGGTTCAACCACACACTCATCAACATCTGAAAAAAAAAAAAAAATTTACACAGAATGATTTAAAACTTAGTGTCCTATAAATACAGATGGATATAATGAAGACAAGAAAGATTGGATATTATAATTTTACAAATCAAAGAAGAAAAAAGCCAAGACAATATGAAGAATCAAATGCAAATAACTATATTTGTAATGAATGTGAATATGGACTCTATATTGACTCACTGAGGTGTAATTTCATGAATCTAAAGAAAAAAATGCAGGTTAGCATCTTTTAAGTAACTTCACCTTCCTGATGACGCATTAATTAAATGACAGAATTCATTGACAATCATGCTGTAATGACTACAGTGTGTGTTTGCTAGAAATTTATGTTGCAGCATTTTACTAAATTTTTGAACACTTTCATCTGCTGCAAATCTTTGAGCATGTCCATGAGTCATAGCCCATCATGGGATCTCCTTTTAGTTTTTGCTTTTGAAAATTGCTTGAAGATGAAATGATAAACTGAGAATTAATTCTGGAGTAAAATCACAAATATTGTATTGGCTCCTGGGTCAAGAAACCCAAAATCCTCATTTACATAGTTTTTTTTTTTTTTTTTTCGGCTGGATGGTGGTATAAAGTTTTAAAAACCCTTATGATTGTCAGACCATGTGCATATCTGGAAAAAAAAAATGGAGAGAAACAAGACGCAAATTTAGTACATCAGAGCATGACTAAAAATCTGAAGGAAGAAAATTTGAGAATGATCTTTCCACACATATTTAAGATATACCTACCTCGGCATTGGTAGCCATCGCCACTGAATCCTTCATCACAAATACATCTGAAGCTTCCAGGTGTGTTGATGCAAGCAGCATCTCTGTGACAACCACCATTGTCCCTCACACACTCGTTGATATCTTTCATGAGCATGGCACAAAAACAAAATAAAGAAAGTACAGTCAACTAAATGCAATTCCTTGACATCACATTCTGATTCTCATCGTAAGAAAACAAGTCTTAATCACATTCATCTCTACTGAAATTGCATGAAAGGCAAGCATAAAGAATTTTATATAACTGTGAGGACTTGAAAGATCTCGATTAAAAATAAGAATTGTCATTATTATCATGTTCCCTGGACTTTTCAAATGCATGATACAAATTTTGTCAATCACATAGTATTCATTGAAGTGGATATTGAGTCTCCAATTTTTATTTCCCTTTCATATCAATTACCAACATATATCAAGTAAAAAAAGTCCATGTGCATTTTCTTTTTCCTTAAATGAAAAGATGTATTTGTACTTTTTATATTTCTTACATCACCCTCATCTTTCACAATAGCAAATAGTATCAATTATTGCTTGATATTGATTATGAATTCATAAGATGTAACAAAATCTGACTCACCTCGACATGTAAATCCATCCCCAGTGTAGCCAGGCTTACAGTCACATTTGTAAGAGCCTTGGGTGTTAATGCAAACTGCATTCTCATCGCAATCATCAATATCCATGTCACATTCATTGTCATCTTCATGATGAAATAAATATGGAAAACAACATGTCAACTTCTAACCACAAAAAGAGACAAATAAACAAACACACAAATCTGCAGGAGAATATTCTCATAAGAGGACTCCAAACTATTGCTTTCATTCCATTGCTATATGGTATTATCTACAAGAGCGTTATGTATCATCCAAGCATATGAGGATGTATATCTAGAATCTACTGGAGCTTGAAAATGTAGAATAGAAAATAAGACAAGTAAAGAACACATTTCCTGCTACAAATATTTAGAATTAATTTACTTCTCTGCTTTCATAATATATTTCTACTCATTATTAAATGTTACCAAAAGAAAATTTATTCTCATTCTTCAGCAGTTCAAAAGTCTAAACAAGTAACATGCACAAAATATATCAAAGAGATGAAGATATCAACAGTCATATACCTGTGCATCCTGTGGCTCTAATCTGAGTTTTGACAGAGTACCCAACATCACATTTGCAGACAAAAGAACCATGGGTATTCTGGCATATGCCATTCAGACATACATTCTTGTTCAGTTGGCACTCATCAATATCTGGAAAGTGAGAAAATAGTTCAATCATGATTATAAGAATTTATTTAATTTGTATTTAATACATAAAATTGTCTTTATAATAACAAGAGAGGTTTTCTGCAAAATGAATATCTATCAACCATACAGATGAGAATCAAAACTCCATGAAATTTTTATCTAGAAAATTATTTTTACAGTTAATCTGATAATTCTAAGTATGTTTCACATGTGTGTTTTTGACTTTATTGCTTTGATACATTCTGTAACTTTGGAGAACCATAGACACATCATATAATACCATAAGATCAAATGATATAAGCTGAGCTGATGCAGTACAGTAAAGTGAACACATCAATCAATCAACGGTCAGTGGCAATGAAAGGTGGAATATATGACACGGTACATTGCAAACCAAAACACAGATGTCATCATTTATCTTTTGTCCCTGACATCAATACTCACTGACATAAAATTCATCATGTTTATTTAAGTTGTATCTCATAGATATCATTCTTGTATCAAGGTAGTTTCTGCATTTGCCAGAAACATGCGACTTGAGGCCAAATTGTTAGATACAGGAGAACAACAATTACCCAAACATCGCTTCTGATCAGGAGAGGAAGTGAGGCCTCCTGTACACAGACACCTATAAGAACCTGGCATATTGTCACACTGACCACCATCACAAATATCTGGCTGTTCCTTGCACTCATCAACATCTGAATAAAAAAACAACAGATGAAACATTATGTGGTCTTCTTTCATTTTCTTTAACCTCAAAACAAAAAGTAGACAGTTGTGGTCACATCACTGCCATCAGATAATAGCATATTATATAATAATCAACTGGCAGATGAAAAAGAGAAAAACAAAAACAAATGACAATTGTAAAATATCAATTTCTGAACATAATGCAAGACAAGAGAAATCAGGCCAACACAGTTACTCTGCCCTTCATTTGCAGCAACTGTATCAAATAGTGATAACTTCAGTCATAAGAGATACTGCAGGAACAGCACAAGATAGACAATCTAAGTGAATGTACAGCACCAATGCAGACTGTATCAATCTTTGCATAATTGAAAATAAAATGGTAGGCCTAACAGTGATCATTAACTTTTTATTCAAAATTGTTCACCGCCAACTTCTGGATACACAATGTTATGTATTTATTTGTTGAGAGTGTATATTTAGATGCAGATGGGACTGACTTACCAACACATGATCGTCCATCTGTCAACAACAAGAAGCCACTACCACAGCTGCAGGTGTGGCTTCCAGGGGTGTTGACACAGACAGCCTGGCAGCCTCCATTGTTATCTTCACATTCATTATTGTCTGATCAAAAAAGGGAATGACTCAAAAATGTTTGTGTTTATTTATATTTGCTTTACAACAACAAAAATGCCAGTATGAATATAAACATGGGTATAAATAAGAAAATGAGAGCTTTAATATTCTTGAAGAGAAATTTATTTTGAATAACCTCATCAAAGAAACAGAGACACAATTTTTTAGAAAAAGTGGTTATACGACCATGCACGCACACATGCACACAGAGGAAATATGAATGCATGGTCTGAAAATCTTTTTGGTAAAGATAAAATCATAATTCCAGCAAAAGAACTTTATAAAATCCATATCTTCAAGACAAACTCATTTGAGCACACAAAACCACATACATCTGCCAAAGATTCTAAGTTATGAATTTTTAAAAGCATTAATAATGCTGAACATAGAGTTCTGTAACAGTACTAATGTTAACCAATGGTCCATAAAATCATATAGTCCAGCGCCCCTTTCTGTATCCTCAGGAAAACTTGTAAATAAACATTAGATAAATTGCATCTTTAAATCCATTTTTCTTTCATAGTAAAAAAAAAAAAAAATGTAGAAAAAAAATAAAACAAAACAACTAGCTATTTCATATGGTCAAATAACGGTCTTGTTGAGTCACACAGCTTACCCACACACATGGACTTTTGCTCATTAGGCTGGTAGCCTTGGTTACAGATGCATTGGTAGCCCCCCATGAAGTTCTCACAATGACCATTGGAGCAGATACTACTGCTCGAGGAACATTCATCAATGTCTGGAAAAGTATTTAAAAGTTTGTGACAAAACAGACATAGCATTTAAAGCCAATATAATTCTACTCTTAGACATGAAAGGCTGAATACAAAACCTACTGAAAAAAAATTGGAGGCAGAGCTTTTTCTTCTGTTGCTATCATCAAAACTAACACAACATAGAGAAAGAGAAGCTTCGATAGTACTGTGGTGAAATAACTGAGGGTCAATGAGACTAGTGCAGATAGTAACAACACAACCCATGTTCTACAGTAGAATCTGATGCTTTATTTCATGCTTAACTGGACACAAAAATAGGAACAGATCAGGACAGTCTTTGGTATCACAGGAATGTCGAAAAATAAACAGAGATTTTGTGTCAGAATACTTGAGTTTTTGGCAATCTACTTTCCAAAATACAGTCATGTCAATAATGTAATGAACAAAGTACTGTCATGTCATCAATATTGTAATGAATTAAGATACATTGGTAGAAGAATTATGAAAAATGTTCCATCTGCAAAAAAATTGTAAATACAGGAAGCCTCTAATTATGGAACAAATTCTTCCCCACATCATTGTGTAAAACAACATCAACATTATAATTTTTCATTCTCTCTCTCTCTTTCCACCAGCAAAGACTATCTCATACACTTTGCATGATATCTGATTTGACAAGATTTTCTTGTCTTTTACTTTCTTTAGCTTACAGATGGCATTAACTCTTTACAACCTGAAGTGACATATTAGGTTGACTAATAAGAATGGCAACAAAAGAGTGAAAGCTCAGAACTTGTTTTTTATTGCAGGGAACAATTTTAGAGTGCAGAAAAAATGGCAGATCAGTAATGTAGTACGCCCAAATCGTCTCACAATAAAGCAATGGAATATTCTTATGTCTTAATATAATACTAACATATTATTCTAATATAATTCTCCTGGGCCTAGAGGGTTGGCCACTGCAGATGTTGCTTACCTCTGCACATGAGACCATCTGGTGCCAGTTCATGACCATCTGGACAGACACATTCGTAACTTCCATCTGTATTCATACAGCTGCCTCCTCTACACAAGGATTTGCTTTCTTCACATTCATCAATGTCTGATAAGAGAGGCAATAGGTCACATTGATAAAAAAAAGACAGTTAATGTATCTGCTTGTATCTCCAGCAACAGAAGAAGAAGATGTTAATTATGAAAATTAAACCATAATGTTTTCTACACTGCTCTGAAAAAGAGCTAATTGAGCTCGAAAATTTGGCTAGTATTATCAATTTGTTTTTTACTGTTTTTAGGGTATTTGATTAGTTACCAGTTAAATGGTCATCTTAGTTTAAAGATATTTTTATAAAACGAAACTTAAACCATAGTGTGGCTATTAAGCTGTAGATTCTATTACCCTGGTACATTATCATCATCCTAATTGTGACTTGCAAGGACCCATCTATCAGTTAGAATTTTATTGGTTTAGTCAAGGAACAATGTTGTTTATAAATCTATTTTGAAATATCATACAATTTTCAGTTTGGATGAAACTGTGAGGCAAAAAAAAAAAATGATTTGTTTTGAAATGTGCCCTTTCTGATATTTTTCATCAATGAATCTCTACAAAGGGAGATAAAGATTTCCTCCACCAATTCTGGGATGATTTTATGTTAGATAATTCATTGATTGACTCACCTACACACATTTGGTTCATCATCACACCTTTGTACCCCTCTCCACATTCACATCGGAAAGTTCCTGGTATATTCACACAGTATCCAGGACTGCAGATATCTACCATTGATATCCTGCACTCGTCTATGTCTGCAAAGTATTGGACAAAATAATACAAAGACGTTAGTATCTTTGAAATCTAGAATAACTTCAGAATCAAAGGCAATTACCATATGAACTTGAAGTATCAAAATGTAGCTGATATTTACTGGAGCCTTGAGTCTTTCTTTGGAAAATAACATAAGATAATTATGAAATTACTGGAAAACATGAAATAATTCGTTGTCATATTTAAACCATAATCAACTGAAACATAAGTATCCAATATATATCCTTCAAGCATCATCTAAACTGAACAAAAGAAAGAGGGTTCAATTTTCATCCAGATGAGAGAATCAGGGGTAATGTAAGTAAATTGTTTCGTACCATGCAAGTTTTTAGACAGTCTTGATATTTAATCAATCTGATCAGAATAATTCGTGAGAAAAATTTGCTGCAGAATCATATTTCAGATAACATGACTAACTACATTTGATATCTTGTTCTCTTTTTTGATGGTGCAAATTGAAACTGTTGCGAACTGTGAAATTTGCTCTATATTTTCTACTAAATCACCTGTGCAGTTGGTGCCTAGACTGTCCATAGCATAACCTGGGTCACATTCACATTCAAAACTACCAATTGTGTTTCTACATCTGCCATTGACACACAGGCCAGGAAACTTTCTGCATTCATCTATATCTGAGAAAAGAAAAGACAAAGATGTTATTAACAGAAATTCTATGTGCTGTATTAATCAATGTTTTAAATTTAAGGACAGCTATAGATGTAACAGAGCTCCTGGATTTTTGAGGTACCTATAATTCACATTTCACCAAAAACTGAAAGTCTGAAGTCAGTTGATATGTTTAGATTTATTGATTATCCTGATGAAATTTGTCTGAAGTGTTTTTGTATTGTGTTTGTGTTTGCCTCAACAACTGATGCACAATGATAAAGCAAATAGAAAAGCTGATGTATAGAAAGACTTTTGATTCCCATCTAAAATAAAATCCCATATTTTTCTCATTTGTAAAGACTGTATATTGTCTAAAGTCCATAATAATTATTTGTTCAACTTTTTAGGTTCACCTCAGAACAGAATTTTTGACTGCATGAATTATCAGAGCAAATCATTGTAAACTGCTGTATCAAAAGTCATGAGAAGGAAAGATTGCAAAACCACTCCTGTCTTATATTACCTATTTGTTTCCCTGGCTCGCCTCCACACAATGCCTCATGTTCCTCTGCAAAGAATATGAAAAGCAGATGGATTAAATGTATCTTACAAAAAGTATATGCCCTCCTTCCCCTTCCCTCCCTCTAAAAAATGTAAAGAGAGTGGCATGTTACATAATGGCTTAATTTATAAGAAAACAACAACCGAAACGTTGATACTTTTACCTTACATACACATAAAATATAACTACACCATACAAATAGAGATAACCACCCATATGGAGGTTGGAAAGCAAAATTTATACCATATTATAGGAGGGGTGGGGGGAAGAGGGTCAGAGAAAAGTATCAAAATATGACTAAGCTTGATTTTTTTTCCTTCAACTTCATTTTCAAGGCAAAGTTATGAAGAACTGGAATTTAATACGGATTCAGCACTTTTTTCTCATGTTTAACAATAACAACATCTTTGAATATTTCTAATTTTTTTTTGGGTCATGTTAGTTAAATGTAATGCTGAGTTGTAAAAAATCAATGGCAATAAATCTTTCAGGCAAATCTAAATCACAAGGCAGACAAACAATGTCTTTGTGTGACATGTGAGAGATTTGAAGAGAATAAATTCAGAGGATACTGAAACTAAGAGAATAACAGACTTTGGCTGCTAAAGAAATACTCAGTCAGAGCCCAGGGTAAGTATGAAGACTGCACAGAAAAATGCCTGTGTGCACCTAATACTATGGCTCTTGAATAAGATCAAATTAATCACAACAAACAATGTAAATATTATTCTTAACACTATGGATCTAACATGTGGTGACATAATCTCTTTATGTCAACTTCATATGAATTATGACTGGCATGCCTACAAGGTCCCATATCAGGAGGCCTGTATTTCTCAGATCAACATATATCAGGATGATGCTATGCCCTCATTTACAATCAACTGAAATATTCAGAAACAAATGGGAAGTTATATGAAAAAACAACAACAACAACAAAAAAAACATAATCAAATATTTTAGAAATTAGTTTCTGCTATCAGCTATAAATTTAACAAAGTGCATTTTTTAAATTTTTTTTATTTGTGTGTCTTGTTCTGACACTATTCAAGACATTTAAGTCTGTGTGCATATAAGTGAGAATGTGTTGTGAATGTATGCTGTGTCTCACCAACTTTATAAGGAAATTCCTCTTGAGGAAAAATCAAAGTCATCTCATTTTGTCTGGTCCTAAATCTTCTCTTATCTTACCTCATCTTATCAAAGTCTATTTAATCTTATCTTATAGCAATTGCTCACCTGTTCCGGGGCGGGGACAGCCTGCACAGGGTTCTCCCCAAGCCACACCAATAGAACAGCAGCAGTCAGCTTTGGAGAACACACCCATGAATGGCATGGAGCAGAACATCCTGGTGTAGTCTTGGTAACAGTTGCTCTCTCTCAAGTCTGAAAAGTCAGGTAGAGACCCATATGAGTTCAAAATTGGTAGCAGATTAGGCAAGATTTCATAGTGATTTTTTTTTCTCTATTACTATGATCTAACATATTATAAAGTGGAATTGTTACACTCATGATTTGACCTGTTTCCATATTGATAGTTATCTATGTGGAATGTCAGAGGACTTTAGTACTGGTATTAGTGATTTTCGCTTTCTTTTTTTTTTTTTTTTGTTTGTCCCTAAGATTTAAAATAATGTATAATGATAAGGTGAAAACAAGGGTAACTCTATTCCATAGAACATGTTGTTAGAGTATTCATTATTCATATTATATCCAATCATGAAGTTTGCATTTCCTCAATCAAGCAATTAATATGAACGGGAGAGATTAATAAAAATTAGTTAGCCATTGAAAATACAATTTAAAAAACAGATTTCAGAGTATTTCTTCTCTGGCATTGATGTCCATTGTCCATTTGACAAGCTCAGTAACTAAAACAAAACCTAGTTGTCTTAATGTAATTGACATGAAACACTGTCTCCCTTTCATGTAACTGCGTAACTTCACAAACTCACCTACACATCTACGTCCTGTACTGTCCAGTGAGAGACCTGAAGGACAAGTGCACCTGAAGGAACCCTCTGTGTTGACACATTGGCCTCCTCCTTTACAGATATTTGGAATGCGTTCACATTCATTGATATCTGAAAGAAAATTAAAACATCATTTATAAGTTCATTCATATGATAACATGACTGCAAAGTCAAAAACAAAAGTACGCTGAAATTCTAGACAAATAATATGCTTCAGCTAACTTAATATTATAATTTTTTTCAAAGTACATGTACAAACAAACTGACGAGATGAAGGAAGAAAACTATTACTTTGGCCCATCCATTTTTCATCCAATTGAATTGCTTTTTGATAATTGATATTAAAAATGATCTGTATGCATATTACATGTAAGATGTGATAGGATTGAATCAGACTTGCTGATCAATATTTTAGCAAATAAGAGTTACTGGTATCATATTAAAACTTTGCTCATTGTCCTTTCTGTCAGTGAAAAATATCCTTTGTTTTAAGTTGAACAGAAGTCAAGATGTCAGCAATTGAAGAGAATGGATTTGGCCTGTTGACGTATGAGAGTTAACTTTAGTGAGAAAATGCCCAATTAAATTTGTTAGTCCTTACTAACATAACATTGGACTTTTACTCAACATATTTTAGTGAACATAATCAGAAATGAATGATAAAAATTCATTGACTCTTGAAAGAAAAATTTGCTTTTTCTGGTCACCTGAGTCTAACAAATGCCACATCATGTAATATCTCATTTGAAAAGAACTATGTAATAAAACTGTAGTATTGAATGAATTTTTTGCTATGCATAACTACCAGACTTTTAAGTCTGTCTTTCCTTCCAAAACTTACCAACACAATTGACACCATTCTTGAAAGTATAGCCTTTTGGACAGTGCAGCTCCGCTGAAAAAAAAAAATTAAAACATCAACAAATTTTATGGTCATATTTTGATTAGGTCTATATTGCATTCCATGTGAGTAGTAAAACTTGAATCATAGTATCTAAAATCTCCGAGAACAAAAAAAGGCAAAAACAAACAAAAAAAGAAACAAAAAAAAAAAATCCCATTAATCTGAATTAAAAACGATATGATGTAAATAGGAACAAACATGTAGGACAACATACCGTGCATTAAAATCTAATTGGTAAAGGAAAAAAGAAAGAAAGAATAATGAGTTTAGAAGTGGAATTGTTTCAGCCACATAGATATCACAGTTTGATTAAGAAACAGAAAATGAATCCAAAGTGCTGAATTGGAACTGGCCATAATTATAGTTCAAACTAGAGCAAGATGAGTAAAAAATTCAAAGAACTTACTTTGTGATGGACACGGAGCACATGGACTTCCCCAGGCTTGACCAATAGAACCACAGCATTCTGACTGGGTGAGCAGACCAGGCAGGTTGTCCTCACAATTCCCGTTGACAAGACTCAACCAACATGTGCCCTGTCGATTGTCTGAAGGAATATTTCAAAGCATCCAGTTAACTTGACCTCTTTCTAGCAACATAGGACAAATTTACATCCTGAGTCTGCTTTTGTCCTTATTTGAGAATAAAGAATATTATAATCCAAACATTAGTACACTCCTACTGACCTTCAGGCTGGGGTATAAATATACTTCATATTCTGAGTAGAGGAAAGAAGATAACAATAATTCTATCATTATCAATAATGCATTTAATTAAAACATCACAGATATGAAACATTTCACACAGTTCTCTCACAAGCTTGCATATCATTTTCAAAACATAAGGTTCTTTTGCATAATCAATTTTGATAAATATGGTACCTACCGACACAAATACGTCCAGTTGAGTCCAGTAATCTGCCTGCGGGGCACTGGCATCTGAAACTTCCTGGTGTATTTACACATTCTCCTCCAACACAAGGTTGTCCCTCACATTCATTGATGTCTAAGATGTGAAAAAAACACACAAAAAAAAAAGATAAAATTCACAGAAAGCTCAATATTGGGAAAAGATTTTAGTGTAGATGTTAGCTACTTTGTGATACTCAAAGTGATTTCACAAACTGTTTTGAACACATTTATTGATTCACAAGAAGATAATAAAATTTTTGAAAACAATAGATGGTATTAAGTGTGTGTGTGTGTGTGGGGGGGGGGGGGGGTCTCTCCTGGGTTGGCCAGTTTGGAGTCAAAGTGTTGAGGAAATTTTTTTTTTTTTGTTTTTTTCTTTTGTACTTGCAGAAAGAGAATGATTTTTGTACCAGATTATAGGTCCAAAATATTTCCATGATAAAGATTATTTATTACAGATTTTTCCATGGATGGGTAGTAGTCAAAATTCGGCAAATTTCCTATCAATATGACGGAACAGATGGTGGTGCTAAAATTTGCTGAATTCGACATAGGTGTTGTGAGGATTTCCATGGTTAAAAAAAGCACTGTACTTTGGTTGGAAGCTTACGCACTCAGATTTATTGAAGTGAAAAAAAAAAAAAGGAGATAGAAGGGTATATAAGCTTATCAAAAATCAGATATAAGGGACCAAGACCACATTTCAGGAAGCATTAGAGAGAGAGAGAGAGAGAGAGAGAGAGAGAGAGAGAGAGAGAGAAAGAGAGAGATAGTGAGTGGTTTCTATTTTGTAGCCCTTTTTCCTTTGATACCGTCTCTGCCCCAAATTGTAACATTTTGTATATATTGAATTTTTTTTCAATGTATAATTTTATAGTCAACAGATTTAATTTTTTTTTGTTTACTTATCGTTTTTCTCCAAACTTTGTCTTTTGTCCTCATTTTCCTTTCTCCTTCAAAACTTTCATGTATTTTCATCATATTTGTCCCACAAATAGCATAGGGAATTATGTAATATCATGCATATAATCAGTATTTTTGCCTGTTTCAGCAAACATAGATTAATGACTGTGAAACAAAGAAAACATCTAACTTATGTCCTTCAACAGTAAGTCAAAGCAAAAATTTATGTAGACTTAAACCCACCTTCACACATAAGTTTTCTCATATGGAACTGATAACCATCAGGACAAATGCATTGGTAACTGCCAGGGGTATTTCTGCATTGTCCTCCATCACATAGCCGGTTGTTCATTTCGCATTCATTGATGTCTATAAACACAATTATTACATAAGTAAGACCTGTAAGCATTTGAAAAATATCCATCCACCTATAATTGCAGTCAAGATGACAATTATAATGGTATTTCTGATATTATGATGGTGATAAACATTTTCAATAATGCATGCAGAAACCCCATTATGACATGGAATTATCCTGCACATCTGTAATGGATTTGTTCCAAATAATTTTTTTCATGTTTAAGGGAGGGACTGCTTGCACATTAATTTCTGTTTATTATTCTAAGCTTACTTTATTTTTATTGATGAAAACTGACTGCAAGTCTAATGCATTTAAATCAAATCAAAATATACCTTGCACATCAAGTATCTTATTTCTAATTATTATCTGCATTTGCTCTTGGGCAAACTAAAGGGAAGAGTCAGATAAAAAATATTTAGAATACCCACCTATGCAGTTAAGTCCTGATGCATCTGCTTTAAAACCAGCATTGCACCGACACCTGTAACCCATTGGTAAATTTTCACAAGCTCCATTGATACAGATATCCGGCCTTTGCAGGCATTCGTTGATGTCTGAAAAGTGAGAGAGGATTATTTTTCATTGACTATCACAATTCAATACATCAGGAGGTAGAATCTGCATTGGATTTTTTTTTTTTTTTCATAATTGATAAAGATTAAAAATTTCAAGACTGACATTTTTCTTTTGCAGCATTATTTAGACAGCAAGAACATCTCTCGGAATAAGATCATTTGTTTTGTTCATTCATTTTTGTTCTTTTTCCATATCAAAGTATTGATAGTACCTTTGCCCTCATGATCTTTGCCCTTTCCATGAGGACACAGCTGTCTAAACTCTGGGTCTTCCATACGAGGACATGGTTCACACTGCTGGCCCCAAGCATAGACTTGTCCAGGGGAACTTAAACTGCAGCAGCATTCTGATCTTGACATGAGACGAGATAGTGGGTTCAAGCATCGTCCTCCACGGAAGTCAGGATAGCACAAACCGCGACGCACATCTGTAGGACAGTTAAAATCATAATAACCAGTTGGAGATATCATTTCCAAGTAAACTCAGGTGGATTTTTCTTTATATTCAAACTTATTCTTGGATTGCCAGTCTCACTGTCATGCATAAAATATCTTAGTAAGAAAAAATTCATGACTATATCCATAAGCTTTCTGGACTGCTTAAATTTCAGTCAAATGTGACAGTCAAATTCACAAATTATTACAGTCAAACCATATATCAGAGGATTTTGACTATATTTAGACTTATAACTTCTGCAACCCTTAATTGATAGTTCTGTATATAATTATGAAAGTATAATGTTTAAAGCCTTTCTGAACTTTTAAAATCAACTCTTTAAAAGATGAGGTTGAGTTACTGATGCCTAAGCTAATTCCATTTTGTCATATCCTTTTTGATGCTTAATAACATTCAATTGATTATATTTGTAGCACAATAATTTACAGCATTAGTGAAAGCTGATATTGATGACACATTTGTGGTATTCATATTCCAACTTATAAATTTGTGTTATTTTTTAAATAAATCTCAAGAATTGATTTGAATAGTTTGGTTCTTACCAAGACATGTTCTTCCATCTGTGCTGAGTACAAATCCTCGAGGACAGTCACACCGGAAACTACCCTGGTTGTTGATACAAGTTCCACCGACACAAATATTAGGGTTCATTTCACATTCATTGATATCTGAAATGAAATAAACACTAAATAAATAGAAATAATTCCCACATGGCAAGTATAAGTAGTATAAAATGCTCACTAATGAGAAACTTCAACAACAAGGCTGAGATAATCCTCTATTAATGAGGATTGAAAAGCCATATAGAAACTTTGACTTTAACAAAAAGACCAAAATGACTACAAATTCTGGAATTATGGATGTAAAGATATAAGCTTAAGGTGAGTTAATATCTGAGCAGGCATATCTCTGTTATATATTATCGGTTTGGCTTGACTGAATTTTCTAAGAAAATATAACCTGCAGATGAGAAAGGATTTCTTGTATTTCAAAAGAGATTTTAATATAATTGTGGTCATATGCAACAACAGGTATGATATATACTAGAAGCTTCAGAAAAGCTTTCTCACTTTGTAATGATACAACAAAGCAGCCATAACAGTCTTAACAACAGAATTACAAGCTAACCTTCCTAGTGTTAAATGGCAACGCATTAGCTACAAAATCAACTGAATACTTACAAATTTGAACTCTGTATTCTGTCAGACAAAGGAGATAAAAGTAATAAAATAGGTACAAACCTAGGCACACCTGCCTATTTGGTCCGAGCTGAAAGCCTTGGTTACAAATACACTTGTAACTTCCCATCATATTTTGACATCTGCCGTTGGCACACATTCCCGTGCGCTTGCACTCATCATAATCTGACAGAAGATTCAATTAGTATTTTGAAAGGTCCCTAATGTGCTATGTTAAATGAAATTGTAATGTCGGTATAGTTAGGAATAATAATGCATTTTTGGTTAGAAAATTAATTTTGTACAAAAGCTTTCTCACTAAAATATATGGAAATCCCTTTTTCGATATAGAGTTTATCTTCTTCTTCTAGCCACTTCAAGACAGCTATTTTCACCCTTTCATTACTTTCAGGTTTGCCAGATATTAACTGCCAGAATAAACGTCTAAAATTCTCTTGTGCAAATTGTTATAATATACTATAATGGTGAAGATGCATGTAGTAATCTGGGGACATTCTAAAACACACAAAAAAAAAAGTAAGTTATCCCATGTATTAAATTACATTTGAAACTCTGCAGAGCTCTTCTTGCATTTTGTATGACATTTACAAATATAAGGTATGTTACTATCTACTTTGTAAAAATGTGAATTACAAGGGTGCCTCTCTTTTTCTTTTGCCAAAATGGAATTCCTAACCTGATATCCTTATCCTTTTATAAACGTTATTATCATTGGAACTTTTGTAGAAGTTAACGGAGATCTTGGCAGTTTATATAACGTTAATAGCTAAAAAATGTTGTGTTTCAGACTGAGTGAAAACTGGACTTAAAGGAGGTATAATAATAAAGAGTAGAAATAGGCAACATGGGTAACTGTGAAAAAAAAAAAAAAAGCTTTTTCATACCTAAACAGAAGGCTCCATCTGGAGAAAGCTGGAATCCGCTCTCACATTCACATCTGAAGCTACCCTCTGTATTCACACAGCGACCATTGTAGCAAAGTCTTCCATTTTCTGTGCACTCATTTATATCTGAGAACAGAAAATGTACAGATTTAGGAGGTACATATCTTACTCACCACAAGTCACTGAACAAAAATACTTCGCATGCACCAATAAGCATCTTAGAATCAAATATAGCATCCTAAGCATTATGTTTCAATGATAACATTATTCATCATTAACAATTATTTTTAATTGTTTTTACTAACTCATTGAGCATCTGCCTTGAATCTCAAGCTTCTTCAAATCAACAAATATTTTACTAGAAATATAGTGTACATAGTTTTATTCATGAAAAGACATGTTCAGCTTTAATCTGTATTGTAGTCTTACGATTTATTATTTTATAATTTTATACAATAACTTTAAATTTGTGTTTCTAACAAGGTATAACTTTAAGTATGTACAGCAACAAATAGCGTCTAGCAGAGGAATAAAGAATCAGTTAGGATATGGAGCATTTATGAATAAATGAAATGTTAATTGCATAAGATAAATAATGATTATAGGGATGGATCAATTACTGATTAGGACGTATAAGTAAAATAATAAAATAATAAAAAAATTATACAATTAACAAACAAAAAAAGGACTGTCCTGATTTATGAGCTTAAAGGCCTCTGTTGATAGTCCATTATATTACTCTATTGATAGTCCACTCCATGGAGTGGAGGACACAAATGTAATAGTTGTTCAATGTTTACATCAGTTACAAAGTTGTTTACATCAATTAAAAAGTAATTTTACAAAAGTTAATGTTTTACAGTCTAACATAATAATATATTACTTAATCATATATAAGCTTTTTATAGTAAACGTCTGCTCTGTGTCTACCTGAATTCACGAGGAAAACCATGGCAGGTATTCTTATTGTAGTATCTAACCTGGTCCAGATGTTATTACTTCACAAAACTCTAGAAGCTACAAGCGTGTCTTGCTTACAGGGGAGGGGTGTGGGGGGATGGGGGAGGTGGAATCACACCTGTAACATTGCTTTTCATTACTCTGTGCCAAGCAATGGTTTTCTCGTGTCTGGCACACAGTGAGTTCACAATATGGGGATAGTTTACCGTAACAGATTTGCTGATTTGGAGACTGGCGGAAACCTGGATTACAAATGCACTTGTAGGAACCATCCATGTTGACGCATCTGCCGTTAGGGCACATCTGAGCTGTTTCACATTCGTTCATGTCTGGAAATCAAGATAAGATGTGAGATTATGGCCAGTACTGAAGTGATTAGCAGGGTATTTCAACAAAGGTATGAAGATGGCATCGTTATTCATTTGGTAGCCTATATTATAAACCGATATTCGCAGAACGAAAATAATAACGGTCAACCGCGTCCTAACACTCTAAATTGCCAAGGTACAACACATCTTTCAGGGAAGATGACAAATCCAATGTTTGAAGTTCTCAAGTTATTAAAAAAAAAAAAAAAAGGAAGAAAAGAAATGAAATGGAAATATTCATTCTCTCATTCCGTCTTTCGCAACTTTACCTGTGCAGAAAGTACCATCTTTGGATAGAGCAAACCCAGGGTTACATTTGCACTCAAATCCGCCTTTGGTATTGACGCATCTTCCGTTCCTGCAGTATCCGGCTTGGCTGCATTCGTCTACGTCTAAGCAGGACAAGAACGTTTGAAATGATAGAAAACCATATAATTTCCATCATTTGATTTTCTGAAACACAGTCCTCTTCTAATACACGCGGGGCAACTATGTTGGTCATTGGAGATCAATTTAATCTGATTATATAATAATGTACCCTAACTACCGATTTCATCAACATGAATAAAAATGGTGCAAATTAAAGATGAATAACTGTCCACAAAGCTAGCATAAATGCCATCTGGTAACCTTTCAATTCTTATTTAGGATAATTTTTTTTTCTGAAATTGAATTTCTAAATGTTTCTCGCTGTGACTGTATGAAGAAAACTTCACTTCTTTGTAAGCAAATACACTTTGAGGTGCGTTACTAGTGGTCTGGTTCCGGTCATTTAGTAGAGTCAATTGACCCCAAAAAAATATATATATAAAAAATAGATTCCTACCGTGAATAATAGACGACACCACAAAACGTCAGGTTTGAACTTTCTTTTCTTTTTGTAGTCTTGCTCCTATCATGAAACAAATAAGACCCCCCCCCCCACACACACACATACACACTGCCGAAAATCAGATTTGATCAAATAAAAAAGTTACATTTAACTGCACCTTCACTTCCACTCACTGTAAAGAATTTTCTTGTCAACACATCCACCAAAACCAATGTTTTTAACTTTCAGGCACTATAATTAAGATAAAGTCAACAGTATTACGCTACATCTACGAACAACATGAGTCCACAAGCTATCAGAACATTTAATTCTTCTCACCAACGCAGTTGCCTTCGGCATCGTTTTTGAATCCAGGATTGCAGTCACACCTGAAGCCATCCTCAACGTTGATACAGCGACCATTCTCACACAGGTTTCCAAAGAGTCGACAATATCCCTCCTTGAACGGCTCAGAGGAATTGCACAGGCGAGTGTGAGCGTCTGTATAACAAAATACAATCATGACAATTACTGTCCAGGCAAATGGGAATAATTATCTGGGAAAAAAAGTTTTCTGCTTTGATTAAGTAAATTGGTGTTACCTTGCATGTTTGAATCATTTTATCTAGCACGAAATGACACAGTCATGGAAGGTGTTACTGTGAAATCTTACAATGCAGCTTATTCCGAAGCATACCGTCTGAAATTTTACGACAGTATTGGTAATTCCAAAATTTCTCTGAAACGAATTTTAGAAATTTTATTCTGTATCTATTCCCCTGTGGACCAAAAAAAAAAAAAAAAATCCTCTGGTTCTGAATTTAGATAGGAAAAGCTCAGTTTGGAGGGAATAGAGTTAAGAGTGCAGTAAAGCATAGAGAAATAAAGAGTATATTTTTCCTTTTACTTTATGCGAATACCATCAAGGTTACATTCAGTGCCTTCATTTCTAGAGGTTCGAGCTTCGCTGTCATTGGGGCTATCTAGTCCTGTCTCATGCCATGTACATGCAGTAGTGTAATACTCATATATTGATGGCATCAGGTAATCCAAAACCTTATTGCGTTAAATTCGAGATTATTTGTTTCATTTGTCTGAACTGAAACCTATAAAGTGATCACACATATTCTACAAATGACCAACAGATTGCAACAACGTCGGAGAGAAAAAGACAGAAATTCATTTTCTGAGCATAAAAAATGCACTGCAGATCAGCAGCTGCTTAATTAACGCTGTCAAAATGCCGATAAAAAATTATGTCGTTGTGTGTGCATTAAAAATAAATAAATAAATAAAATAAAATAAACAAAGACAGTTGTTTTATTTTATGTCAAATTTAAACCCACTAAAAACGTAAATTATCCTTAGATAATGTGCCATTGCAAATTTAATTTTTTTCCTGGCAAAAAGCATAGTGCTTTTTTTTATCCACCAAACTTAACCAAAACAGTCAAATAAAAACAAAGGGGAAAAACAAACAAACAAACAAACGAATGTGACGAAGGATCCCTAGAAATTCTGGGAACAGGACAGAAACAAACATATAAATTTTATGGTAAAGAATATGCCAAATGGCCATGTTTAAACAATTGTAATTCGCCATTATAAGCTATTCATTATCAGGGATATTGTTTCTGGATAGACATTATATAAGATATGCCCTGTTATCAAGAAGATTAGGAATCAACCGTTGAAGGGATCGAGGTTGAACAGGCAATGACTAGAGTTTGGTCGACAATGACCGAGGGCCAAATTACTGTAAGCTATAGGTAAATAACGTTATCCTTACTTTATCTCTTTGTTCCATCTTTCAGCAATTTCTCCTCGCCCTCTCCCTTTAAGCCCCCCCCCCCTCCCCACCACCACTTCTCCATATTCAACATTCTGGCTTTATCTGTCAACCGCAAAATAACAAAGAAAGAAGAACATAATTTAGAAAAAAAAAGGAAACATAAAGTGAGAGAGAAAGAAGGGGAGAATGAAACAATCAAGTAAAACTATCAAGTCCTCATATGCTAGGTGAATAAAGAGGCATTCTTGGGAAAACTAGAATCTTTTCCCCTTTGAAGTGGCAAATGCTCGTCATTCAGGGTCGATCACCTACCACCTGCGAACAAGTGTTTGTCATTATTTTGACGGTTGTTTTTCTCTTCTCACCACGTTGTCCACCCAAGACCGAGCCACCACTCTCAGGTCATCATCACAGGTCAATCGGACAATGTACTTTTTTTTCACGCCAGTCTCTCTCTTCTGCGCCCTCTCTATTTTGATGGTCACATATTCAGGACAGTGTCCAGAAATGGACACATCAAATTATCTAATTACGGAATTGTGGTCAGGGCTCTCGGGTTCAAAAGTCCATTCAACATCTCAATCTGTCCTGTCAG
>JBCAUA010402588.1:0-18077 GCA_038406235.1 Peronia verruculata | reverse complement strand
TAACTGAAACATTTCGTCTGAGGCAAAAACACAAAGGAATTTGACACATTGAATTCATGTTGCACTACCCCTTTAAGCAAGCAGAAAGTAGTAAAAAATTAACTCACAATCCTATCTCTACTACTGAACCGTCCTGTGGTAGTCTTCCCAGCAGGTTGAGCCTTCCTTTATACATAGATAATCCCTGCAGTAAGTGCACCAGAATTTGGTTTTTGTTTTTTTGAAGGTTCTTTCATTGTATGCCATGTCAGGACGCTGCTGCACGTTTGTTGAACTTACAGCTACACACAACACATAAATTGTTTCCAGTTGCTTGTGGGGATAATTGGGGGAAATGTAACCCTACATCCTGGAGTCGATGGGGCACACCCTGTCGATTTTGTGTGGTTCGCACCACTGATGCAGATTGGTGGTTTCCAACCAGTTGAAGGCAAAGCTGATCCATAAACATTGTGAATGTTCTGAACCTTTTCTGTGGGCATCGATGTGAGTTGAAATTATTCATAAGGATGTATGCATTGTTGCATACCCATAGAATTATCTTCACCATAAGCCGACGGGGCCACCTGCAATGGCGACGTGTTTTGTTCATGTGGCAGATTTGGTCGTTTAGATCACATCCCCCCATGTTGGCATTGTATTCTATGCATAATCTTGGGCAAGGCACTTCAATCCTAGTCCCATCTTGCTTTTTCCTTTCAACTTCCCCCATTTCTGTTGGATTGTGAAGATTTGAAAGAAAGTGGATAGGTTTTCGATCCATCCAGACAAGGGCGGTGATATTTCCATGACACTGAAAATGGGATTCATCTCTTTGGATTTTTTTCTTTTTGGCTAACACTTTGGGAAAGAACTTTCTATTAGTGACTGTTGTATCAACTGCATATGTGTTGTATTCCTGCAAAAGTCTGTCAAAAAGTGTGACACTTGTATAGAATCGATCCATTACAATTATATGGTGTTTATTGTGAAGTTCAGCTGAAGTCAAAAGACGAGTGACAGTAGTGCCTACAGCACCTAGGTCAGGATCTACCTCTTGTTTTCCTGTGTATATCTCAAGGTTAACAATATATCCAGCCAAGGACTCGCACACAAGGAATGCTTTTATTCCCCATTTGATAGGTTTCATTTTTATGTACTGCTTGATTGCAAGCCGATTTTTTGCAGACACATGCCTTCATCCAAGCTTAGGTGTTGCGCAGGAGTATAGAAGTGCCGAAATCGTGGTAGGAGCCAGTCAAGCAATGGCCGTAGTTTATAGATTTTGTCCCTTTTGTCGACATCTGGATCTGTTTCATCAACACAGTGAAGGAATGTCCAAATTTGTAAGAAACGGTCCCTCTCCATAACACGTTTGAATCCGGGTGTCTCAGTGATGAAATTTTTTCCCGACCAATAGTCGTCGTACCGGGGCTTTATGACAATGTTCTCCATCAACAGGCACAGGCCAAAAAAAGCTTTCATTTCCTCAATATTGGCATCTTTGTAATTTTTAGCGTAATAAAAATTTGGCTTCTCTGCCCTTCTTTGTGCTGCACAACGGTTTGTTTGTTCCACTTAAGTGTTCCAGAATTCTGCACCCAGTAGTAGATCTACAAAATCTAATGGAGAAGATTCCGCCAAAATAGTATCAGGCATGTTGCAAGGGCCTAGATCTAGATTATTGACAAGATAATCCGTGTTGGGTCTAGGTCTAACACTGTATGTATCAACTTCATCCCACCCAGTTGTAAACTTGTTTGGTGGGCCACGCCCCCTCCTTCCCTGTCTTGGTTGATCCCCTGAAGGACCAGGTTGTGGTCTAGGAGTTCTACTAGGTCTAGCATTTTCTTCACCATCACTATCATCAAAAAGATCGTCCGATTCACTGTCTACCTCACTGTCAGGATAATCAGCTTCAAATGTCATCTCATCTTCATCACTATCAGCGTTCATTTGATATAGAACTTCCTTTGATGTGTATTTGCGCTTAGCAACACTTCCTGGATTTGGAGCGCTTCGCTTCATATTGAAAAACAACCACAAAACACAGCAAAACTAAATCAAAAACCTCCGTATGGGCGCCGCCATTACTTTCAAACTCTATCTAGATCCACACAGTACTTAGTCATGTCATTTTTTTTTTTCTCTCTCTCTCTTTGTCCTTCTACGGACTATAGGAATAGGGTAAGGTCGGTCAGACCAATGCATCGGTCTTTCTGGACACGAAGAATTAAGGTACAGACCGATATATTGGTCTTTCGGGTCCAACGGGTTAAGATGCAACTGAAGGAATCAAGGGAAAAACCAATGATGTCAAATTTGATCATGTACTTTTAAAAACCCTGTAATTTAATACTATAGACAGGGCTGAGAGGCAGATATTAGCTCAAGAATCTTTCTAATAGGGGCAAAAATGGACAAAGCATTGAAAAAGACTTTGTTTTTCAGTTTTCTTAAAACCTGACATCACTGATTTTCCCCTTGAGCCTTTCAACCACTACAGAGATAAATCCAACGGAGATGTTCAAATTTGTTCAAGTGGCAGAAATATTATTTATTTAAAAATCTGCAGTGTCTTTGATAAGAGGGAACTGCAAATTTACAAGAGCTGCTACCAGCTGAAAAACAATATCTACCTTGCATCTCAGTGTTGGTGGAATAAAAGACAGAACTTTAAAGTCCTTCAGGCTTGCATTTGCTCTTTCCACATGGATTCTACAAGAGGCTATTTGTTTTGTTAACTTTATTTGATTTTGTGTAAACTTTGCATTCTGCAAAAAGGTGGAATGTTTACAGTGACTCCTGGAGACACAAGATCTTCATTGAGGAATCCTATGTCAGCCAAAATCAAATCTGCAGCCGTAAAGAGTAATAAAGTACCACAATTTTGTACAATTGGCTTTGTCGGACACAGATCGGGGATACAATTTAGATACATAAATAATAACCCCATTAGGACTCACTCTTATGATACCATTGAAGGTGTTCATTGATCTGTAAGGGGAATAGGTAACCCTTTGCTTACTCATTTCCTTCGGGACAGCAATGTCAAAATCTGTACAATCCACTTTCATTCTGCAGTTTAAATATGGAAGAAAAGCTAATGGTGCAGATACACTGCTCTTGTGTCTTGAAGGGCAGTTATATGATGGAATTCCTCCACAAGAACTTTATGTAACACATGAATGAAAGTCATTATTATGTTTGAGATAGTGTTTTGGCTGCAGCCAAAGATTTGTGCAAGGTGAAGATTTGTGTCGTTCTGCCTTACTTTCATCAATATTAAAAGTATCTGGTCTTCTAAATTCAGTGTGGAAGTCTCAACTTTCCAGCCACTGAAGTCTATGATGTTGTCTTTAAACCGTTCCACATACTGCACAACTGTGTTGAAAATTTTCCCCATAGTAAGTCCTGTTTCCATGCGTAGGGTTTTTTTCGGTGATGGAACTTGCTGAATACATATGTTTTGTGTACTTTATCTCAGATTTCAAATTTTTCACCTCTTGTTGTGAAGTGTTCAAACTGGTCTCAAGAATGACTTTACGTAGTCTGCTGAGGATTTCTGCAGCACGTTTTGACTTGTTGTTTTCAGTGTCTGCCTGTGCAGACAGAGTTAATTTCCAGGTTGTGCTTATTGTCCTCAGGCTCAGAGTTAACCTTTGGGGTGCTCTGAGTGTTGAGTGTAGACCCAGTGGTGGCTCCAGAGAGCCACTGAAACTGCAGGAGGAGCAGAACATTGCATATGCTTTCTTCTTTTGGTGGGACATTTTTCTTTTTGGAAACAGCTTGTCTTTGTTTCTCTCAAATACTTCAGGTCCATTCTGAAGTATTTGAGATCAAACAACAGCAAAAATCCAAGTACATTTAGTTCATCCTCTGTGTGATCTTTCCATTGCCTCTGGAAGGAAAACTTTGAATGGGGTAGAGGGGATAAACGGATGATGGCTGCTGAATATCAGTTTGTCTCTCTCACAATGGTTTCCAATATATCTCTGGGGAACATCAGGTGAAAAATGTCCAGGGGACTTTCAGTTCCTTCAGGTAAATTCATTCCATTAGCACCTGAAAATTCAGAAATGTGGAAATCCATCCAGATTCATGGTCCAATCATCTGTTTCACTGGAATTGTCAGTGATGGTCTTTTTGTCACTGCCTGATTCCGTTTCTCTGAAAGTGGGAGTATTTAGACCTAGTGGGTCCTCACTGTCACTCCCTTGAAAGGGTCGCCTTTTACCCTGATTAGCATTAGTCTTAGCTTCCTTGACTCCCGGTTCTTCAAAATCTGAATCAGCATCATCCAAATATACAGAGTGATCAGAATCTCTGTCAGATTCAAATAATACAAGCACACATCTCCCAGTTACTAGCTCAGGTCTGGCATCTCGCAGTCACTCGCCCAGGTCTGGACGCAGCCATTATCATGCTTGTGAGTGACCCAGATAAAAAAATTCACACAAAAACAAAAAAAAAACCCTGACACTTGGAGCTACAACTGGTATGAATTAAAGGGAAATGACTGAGGAATCTAAAGGCGTAAACATTGTCTACAAGAGGGCGCCCCAAAAGGTAACCAAAAAAAAAATCAGGGGTTGCAATCGCCACCTTAGCCTTATCATCATTGAGAGTGTAGCAGGACCTGTTGACGCCACAGGAGCTATAATGATGTTGAATGGGTTAGACAATACTAGTACAAGAGAGAAAACTACAATGAGACTGGGAGGGGGATTGAAAACAAAAAAAAATTTAGACAACATTAACCACCAAATAGTGTCCAACCTACTTGCATTTATTGATGTTAAAATGTTCCAGTCTTCCTCTGGGCACTTTTTCTGTGGCTGTTTGCCACACTGTCTCTGTTCATGCATTTGATGTAAAGATGCAGATGAAAATAAGTTTAATACCATGAACTTGACTGCACATTTTTCTGCTGGACAATTCAGTGATATTCAGTGTTGCCTCTGTCGTTTTCCTGACCAGCTTATATCTTACTCTAGATGTAACAATATGGGATAGTACTTTGTCTCTTAAAATTGTCTCTGCTGTTTGTAGCATCTCTGAAAGAGGTTTCAAAGGCACTGTCAGATTTCCATATGCATATCCCTTATATTGCTTCATGTTCACAAAAATCTGTTCTGTTGGTGTTGTTTTCCTCTGTAAGTAGAGATTTACAGTCCTGGCAAACAACAGAGCACAATTTTCAGGCTACAAATCCACCTATAGAAAATAGAATAGTTGCCTCTGAGGTAGTAAAGACAGATTTGCCCACATTTGCTTGGAGAAGGGGTTGGAGCTTATGTGGCACATCTTGCTCCAAAACGTGTCTTGACAGCAGATGGGGCATCTTGCGATGTGATGTTCTCAAAAGAGAAAAGGAAAGAGTCCACATTTTTATTGTAGTTCTTGCTCTCACCTGTCACAAGGATGGCATCGACCATAGTTTGCCTGACAACTGTCCTGAACTCACTTGGGTCTGTGTAACGAATCATGGTCAAATATATTATTTTGTTGGGTACACGTGTGCGCGTTATGAACGATGTTTAGCAGATTGTGATTGTATAGTTTGAGTCTGTGCAAGTTTGTGTGCATATGTTGGCCTGTGGAAATATTGCATTATCAAACATGTCTGAGATACTCTCTATGCATTTTTGCAGAATGGTATAGATATCGTGTATGTGTACTACATCACGATTTTATTTTTGTTTGTATTGGATATGACTTGGAGAGAATCCTGGGGAGAGAGAGAGAGAGTTCTAGATGGGCCAGCATCTATATATAGGGGCTCAAGCAGAGAGTGAATGCTATGCAGTGATAGTAGATAAGCAGTGAGAGAGCTGTGTGCTTTGGAATTAGACAGTTGCCCTGAAGTTTGTATTATTATCAAGCACCTGCAATAAAATCTACATCACTTCAACGCTGGAGATTCCTGTTCTCATTTCACTGTTTCTGTGTGTGTCTCATCCGTGTCACTGCCTGATCGCCACTTACAACGTCATGACTAACACTCATTCATCAATACCCAGAAAGTTCATGATACTCAGGATTAAATCTGTGACCACTTCTTCCCTTAACACAGAAAACAAATCCTCCAGGCAGTCTTGGTTCAGGCGACTGGTCAAGAGGAACTTGATGTTGTGATTGGTTTTCACATCATCCCACAGCTGCAGCAAGCTGTTTCCAACCAGTAATGCATGGTAAATTCCCCGATATTTGTTTTTGCACTGGCTCTTATTGAGCCACAGAAACTTCTCTCTGAGAAACATTACATGCTCAGATGTTTTCAAGACAGCATGAGCCATTGTGGTTTTGCTTCTTAGCATTGAGTGTTAGAACAATTGAACAGTCTGTCAAATTCTTCAGCAAAGGTGGCTGTGGCTGAATCATCTGTTGTGAAAGCCTTCAGCTTAACCATGGTTGCAATACCAGCAGCCACTTTGTGACTGAGAACTTCAGCAGACAAACTGGTTGGCATAGCTCGCAGACTATCCTATCACACTGACTGAACAAAAAATGGTCAGCCAAGTTAGAGCTAGACTTATTTTGTACTGTTTTATGTGCTGTGACATTCTTAAGTATGGTATTGGGGATAGATCTTGCCTTCAGAAATGTTTTCATATTTTTTCACACAAAAAAAATGCATACTTGTATTATGTTTCTCATGTTATTTATATGAATTGTTTTGCCGTTATGGCATATCTCATGTTTTTATCGAGGTATGCTTCATGCCACTAGAACAGTTTAAAGTGATTATAAACAAAGAAACAAAAAAATGATGATGAGACACAGTAAAGTGCATGAATACTCACAGAGTAGTCCACAACTCACTCCCACCTTTTCCCTATTTATATGAAATTCTGAGTGGACAGGAAGATTCTCTGAACAAGGCTTGGACAAGAGCAACTATTCTAGTTGTCTGATACTTCCATCTATAGTAGCAATTTTTTCTTTGTCAGTGGTGCCTTATAAACTGTTTCCCTATAATGACTGTGATTCCTTGTGTGAATGAAACTACTTTTGAATAAAGGTTTTTTTGATTGCAGCACCTAACCCTGTGTTGAATGGCTTGCTGTATGTGGGACATTTGTACATGGCAGTGTTTTTCTGTTTTATTTGCCTCGTTAGTGGTTTAAGAGCAGTGAAGCATGATCTACTTGATCATATTAGGGTATATGTCCCCATAATATCTAATGCAAGTTATCTAACAGTCCACTTTTGAGATTGAGTACTTTTAATCATTCAGGGAAACTGACAGATAATGCTATATACTTTAACTTGCATGAAGTCACTTTCTTGCATCCATATACGTGTGTTATTGATTAATTTATTTTCTTTTTTTTTTTTTTTTTTCACTGAATTTTTGTATTCCAGCATGTTGTATGTTTCTTACTATCTAACTTGACAAATCATTTTCCAGATATAATTTCAGCAGGTTTTACCTTGCTATAGTCCGCATGCATGCTACAGTAGTCTTAGAGTCATAAGATAAAAACAAACAACTTTAGTTGTATCATTCTGCATTCATATTATTATTCTATAAATGTAAATCAGTTTCTTTTAATAGTCTTTCATATACACTCATACAGCCTTTTTCTCAGAATTCTTAACATGTTTAAGGCAAAGCATGTACGCATTGAGAGTAGTGATGACCCATGATTCATTCTTTTACTTTTCAGTGAAAACAAAACTCATAGTAATGGTTTGCACTATAATTTGGATGACTTTTATTTTGCTGCATTCTGATAATGAATATTTTGATTAATACAGTGTGTACATAATATAAATAATAGCATGACAACTTTTGATAAACTTCATGTTTGATCAGGACATCTTGATAACGGGTTTAAAGTTGATTAAAAAACTTCCAGGTTCTTCTGTGTCCATTTGATGTGGGCAGCAAGTGAAACTTTATTAGTTCTGTGGAAATATAGAATGTGAAAATAGATAAATAAAACTGACGTGGTAGCAATATGACATTATTGTAAAATGTTTAATACAAATTACATATATGTACATGTACATTAGATGAAGGTCATATGAGCAATGTACGAATACAAATTTGACCATATATTGTACAATAACATGTGCATGCATGTGTATTCATTCATGATACAGATATATTTTCTTCTTTCATTTATGAATGAAAATTATTTTTTCATTTCATGAATATAATTTTCTAAATGTTTCTTAATTTTTGTTATCCTCAATATCAAACAAAATAATTCCACAAGTAAATGAATGTTAAAAAAAAAAAAAAAGACATTGTTTTTGAATATTTTTGTGCAAGTTATCATTGTAGTCAGTGGGTCCAGTAAGACAAGAGTGTAATTATCCTACATTTGTTTCCATCATAGAGAAGTTGCGATACATGTACTGTGTATATATATATGCAATGTAATAGAATTGCTAACAAATTTACGTGTAAGAAATATTACTCATAATTGAAATTGTGCAATGCATTGGTAATGGTTTGTTGAATAAGAACTGACTAATGTGAATCTCTTTCATGCTAATGAAATATGTCCTTAGTACATGTATTTTGAATGTGAAAGAAATAAAAGAAAAAAACACATGACTCATGTGCATGAACTTCTAACTTTCAGCTCTTCATTTTCATGTGTCTAATGTTGTTTTGTGTTCATAGGTAAAAGTATGGAGGCACCCACAGAACAACAATCAATAGCTTGTTTATTTACTGTCAAATTTACCTTTCCTCAATTGCCATTCTGCAGACAAGTGGCCCTGTCGGCTGAGAAAGTGGAGAGCACATTGTGCCACCATGGGAATGGGAAGACTGGGCCTATAATGAAGTCCAGGAGATAAAAGCTTCTGTACACAAGATCATTTTTTTAAGATTGTCAGTGCTCTTCCCCATACATACACTAAATGAGTAAATGGCCTACATTTCTTCTGTACCAGTGAGTGGCTCGAACTGATGACTGGTCAGCTATCCAGTGGGTGGAACCCATGAGCATTTCTCATTTCAGGATTATTTACCCAATACGTCTGGCACTGCCATACATTTGTGCCTCCGTTTTCTCTCCAGCCTTTCCCGTAGAGGGCATTTATTCATACTCTTAAGAAGGACATTACACTGCACTTACAGGAATGTCACAAGCATAGTGCTTTTTCACATTGACGTAGATTCACTGCAACGTATTTTACAAAATTACAGCTTATGGTACCCTGCTTCATGTGCAGTATGTTTTCGGCAGTGCTGTTACTGGTAACTGAAGCATTCCTTCTAAAGCAGTGTCTTTTTCTGACTTGATAAATCTTGCCCATTCAAAAGGGTTGTTTTTCTGCCTAGCCCATTAAGTAAGTGCTTAAGCATTGTTGAAGATATAATTTGCATTTGAGGCAGTGGTGACTATAACGACTGTGTTGGACTTGATGTTGAGGTCAACGTCTGCATAGGCCTGTGCCAGAACTTGCGTCACGTGGTGGGATGTGGACCAGACATGTAAAATCTGCTTGCTCCATTTCTCCAGGGAATTACTGGATGATTGGATAACTCCTGTTTTGAAAAGAAAGTATTAAATCAAAGTTTAGTAGTACAGCAATTGCAGTGTATTTGCTAATTTTACTACATTTATATTTTGATGTAAGGGAGACAGAAATTTAAGTGACACTTCCTTAGTCTGTGAGAGTTCATGCTGAAAACATACATGTACTAAAACTTAGTACAAATTCAAAAACTCAACACTGGCCTAAAACTACTATCACAGATTTGCTTTAAAAAGGGTTAATAGCACCCCACTATTTAGAATAGCTCATATTTTCTATTTGCAGAGATATCATGAACAATTAAAAGAAGTACTGCTACTTGTAGTTGAAAAAAAAATGTTATGACATAAAAATTAAGAAATTCAAAGGATACATGTCACAACGATGATGTCGATGATGTCGTGCTTTGTTGTTATTTTACGTTAGATCTAATACATGAACATACATGGGAATATCCAGACAAGAGTTTGGCAAACAATTATCAACCTAATAGTAACTAGTACAAATACTTCAGCTCTCTATTATTGGCTTCTTCTTCCAGTGATATCCTACTCGGGGTATCTATCGGCCAGTAATGTGTTCAGTAATACAGCTGAAGCAAGAGGAAGTAGCATTGAATCAGTCCATGCATGTCGTCACTGGCTTTCTCTAGCCATGTGTAAATACATGTATCAGCCTCCACTGATACAAGGATCATCATTTCAACGCCACTCCCCTTACTGCTCTACTATATTTCACTCGGACATACAAAAAGTGTAGCGTTTTTTACTTTATGAATACATGTAAATAAATGTATTTTAATTAGGTTGCATGTGTGTGTGTTAGGCCTACCTAGAGTATTATCGTCTAGTGAGTATACACGACGTGTCACATAGCCTACTAAACTAAATCCTACCCGATATCGATACTGATATTGGCATGTACGAAAACACCGTTTTAACTCACGAAATACTATAAATGAAACATAGATGGTAGGATGATCATTAGGGATGTCAGCAGATAACCCGATGAACTAAAACATAGATTGTCATCACTAGGCGACAGACAGACAAGTGAAACATACTATCTTCTGACATGACTGTGCATTAACTTTATTCTGAATGATCAGTTTTACATGTACAAATAAGCGAATAAGTTGGATAGATAAACAGGGCGGACTGGTAAAGCCATTACAGGCTCAGAACCCACATAGGAGCCTACAGTTATAATAGAGATAGATAGACAGCACCGCGACTTCAAGCGCGCATCTCTATGTTGATATTTTGGTTGATTAAACTGAATGGTACTCAAAGAAACCGTTTTTTGAACGCATCATACTATCGAGCGAAAGTACAATTCGGATCAAGTGCCTTCGCGAGTTTATTATTCAATTAATACCGCATTTGTAGAATAACGTGAAAGATAATGGGGGTTTTTTTTTTCGGGTTTATTTACACAGAAACACAGATTGGTATGCAACAGTGCTGTGTGCCAAATTTCAGATTGGTCCATTCAGTAGTTTTCGAGTCCATAAACTTATTGTGGGTTTTCATTCAATTTTATGATATAGATTATATCAATGTCGATTATAATATATACATGTAGATGTATATATATGATTTGTCATCCATCTCACGAAGGGGCGTTTTATCGCTTCCACCCTCAGGCGAGATCGAAATTAATAAGTTTGGGAATGATCGTTACAATTACATGCACATGAAATTAAGGGCTTTTACTTTTAGACAATGCTACTATAGCCTATAGCTACACATTAGTTCAGGACAATGGGACAGCTTTGTTTATGACAGTAGGCCTACATATGCATGTAGTTAAAACTTTGTTGTTTTGCTGCATACGAAGGTGAACTGGGGTACATATAAAAAAAAAAAAAAACGCCCAATAGTGAAACAGCCAACGGATTCTATTTGCCCACCTTTTAGTTTCTTGTTGAGCAAGTGATAGGCGTCCTCGTATGAGTACTGCCCTCGGAACTTCATGGCTCGAGTGACAGAGACCCCGACTGTTTCCTGGAACATCTCACACACATAGTCGGTGATAGAACCACCATGGGGGAAATAGGACACTTCCATCTCCGTCTGAAAAAAAAAGTACGTAACACTTTATACGGCTTCATATACATGTACATGATTGTATCTATTAAGCAGTCTATCTGATATCAAACAAACGGAGACTAAAATTTACGGGAGCTGACTCGTTTTCCGTTTTCAAAACTTCAATCCTCGAGATGTTGAGGGCCGATTTTTTGGCCCCAGTGTGTGCTCTTTACGCTTTGCATGCATTAGTCTGCAAATTCTAATTAACAACAGGATGCTAAACTTCAATTGTTCCATTTTAAATTTAACCTTTACCGTCACACGTTATTTTACTTCTTATTAGCCACTCGATGGGTGTTTTTCACTCGGTAACCTGCAAATAGCATTTTTATTTCGGTCCCCCATAAGCGGGTGGGTAAAATTCACCTGAAGTTAGGCTAGGTAGGTCAGTGGCCTGTTGGGAGACAATAGAAGAGAAGGGTGTACAAAAAGGTGGAGAGAAGTAGAGACAGAAGGATAAACAGGAGGACAGGCAGAAGGATAAAAGGAGGATAGACAGAAGGATTGATAGAGGGTAAAAAGACAAATAGATGGGTGGACATGGAGGTGAACAAAAGGAGAGACAGAAGAATAGACATGAGGAAAGACAAAAGACAGGAGGTTAGATAGGATTGATAGTGATAGAGGAAAAAAAGAACAATAGATAGATGGGCCTGAGGAAAAGTGGACAGAAGAAGAGACAGAAGAATAGATAACGATAGAGAGAAGGACAGACAATGATTAAAAGAGGGAAATAAAAGGGACAGATAGAAAGGAATACAGAAAAGGTGGGCAGAAGTAAAGACCGAAGGATAGACAGAGGGATTGATCGAAGCTAAAAATAAAAGAGGAGTATAGAGAAAGGCGGACAGAAGATATACAAAGGGATTGACAAGCAAAAAAAAGAAGAACAGATAAAAGGGTATACAGAAAGGTGGACCGAAGTAGAGACGGAAATATAGATAGAAGGACAAACAATGATTGATAGACAGAAGGATTGATGGAAGAATTACATAAAGATAGACAGAATAATACAGAAAGGTAGCTTATAGAAATGGATAGACAGGAGGATGGACAAAAAGGATAGATAGAAGTTAGAACCGTTGGTTTTGTGCTGGGAAAGCTCATTTATGGATATACGGGTGTTTTTCACCCAGTTATGATTTGTTTCATCAAAACAGTATTTATTATGTTCAGAAAAAAAAGCATAATTGTAAATACAAACCCTCATTTTTGAAAGCTAATTACACACCCATGAAGAAAAATTAAGACATGTACATTGTAGTTGAGGATTACACTAACAATTTTGTTGGCCGGAGATATACATTTCGTATCTACATGGTTACATAGCACAGACATTTTTACATGTATTTGGTTTCGGGTGTTTTTCACCACGAGTGGTGGTAAGCAATGGGTAAATTATCATTATGGGCAAACATCCTACTTTTTGTACATATATATACACTCGTAATCGTATGTAGCAGTTTCTTTTGACTCTTTTAGCTAGTTTTAGGGTAAAACAACAACAGCAACAAATGTTTAAATTTTTATTTTCAAATTCCTTGACAGTACATGTATTTATTTATTACATTGAATTTTATATATTTATGTGTTTGTTAATTTTTGACGTTTCCCACATAATGATACATACATGTACATATACTAGATTTGTAAACTTAAGTTCCCCCGGTACGCACCCTCCCACAAGCAAGTATGCATTTAAGAAGTGAAAATCTGTGTCTGTTTTAGTTTTTTCGTGGTTGACAGTTAATGTAGGCTACTTGTGGTTATCCTTACCTTCTTGAGCTTGGCACAGAAACATCGATTCAACAGCTCAAATGATAAAACCTCCGAGACAACAGAATTGCCTCCAGCGTTTGGCACTGTCAAAATCCGGTGTCCCCCTACAGTCAGCTGCATTCTACTGAGGTCTCGAGCAGGAAAAAAATTTGTGGTCACTATCCCGCTAGCTGTGGTATCATTGACCAGATGAGCCAGTTTGTAAAACTGCTGCATCTGAACTGAGAAATTTTCACCTACATACAACGTGCAATGCGTCTGCTGAGATTTGTTGAGTGTCGTTGCATTGGAGTTGCAGGGAACAATATTCCCATTCTTGTTTTGGAGGCCGGTAATTAGGGGCGCTAAAACTTGGCTCAGACGAACCCGCCTTGGGCTTTGATGGCCCACGGGGACTCCGTCGTCGTCGTCGTCGCATAGTTGTCATTCGTGTTCGTTGTGCCATTCTTATTTCAAATGTACAAATGTAAATCTATCGAGTACGGAAATTAACTTTTTTTTTTTTTTAACAATCTGCGTGATAAATTTGTTCGGATACAAGCAACAAAAAGTGTTCTCCTCAAACCAACCTTCCGTTTATAAACAGTGTGTGTAGTGAGTCGTCATGCACTAAAAATAGTTGCAGTCTAAATATACCGGCCAATGATAGCGATGCATTAAGTCGGTCAGATAAATTCCACAATTAGTCTTTTTTTAGATATGACAGCCCCCTTCCTCCCCCCCCCCCCTTGCCTGGCACGAACGTTTCACATCGTGGTGAAATTCGCTCTTCACCGGTTAGCGGATTTGAACAGTACACTCACAAATAAAATAAATTGAAAACACCATAAACATTATTATCTTACATCTATTGAGATAAGATAAGATAAGACAAACTTTATCTGACCTCAAAAAGAAATTCCAATTCATTATGATTATACATGTAGGCTAGTTGGCCGGATAGTTTTTAACGGTACCCACGTGCAATGTTGTGTCCAATTTGAAGTATACATTAGTGAGGAAAGCTTGACTATTTAATTAATAAAGATGTTCCGTCAGATCGTAGAGGCACTCAACGATCTATGGTTTTGTTCAACTGTATTATTGTGAATGGATCAATCCGTCATTCTCCTGCAACAAGCAGTGAGTAATAACTGATATGATATAGCCCTATTGATAGATCTACACATATGTGGTTACATGGTGAAGTTCACCGGTGTCATCAGCAACACTATTCATTGTAGATGTCCGAGTAAACATTTTAGGCCCAGTTGCAAAACTATAGTTCTATCGGTATTACCCGTGAATATTAATAATAAATATAAGCTAAAGATCTGGTCAGTTTTGTAACAGTAAATGAGGTAACCAGTACTGGCCCTGATTTGTGCAGAGAAAGCAATGAGGATATGGCTTCTGTTGAGATAGGATGGAGAGAAGATAAATCCATTAAATAGAGCAGCAAAGTGGCAACATGTATTTGTTAGATTAGATGTTGAATACAGCGCGCGCCTAGATCTAACTACAGACTGGCCTACCCTCTCAATAGCGAAGGAGAGATATCTGACTCAAAAGGGAGGGAAATTTACCGACCCATAGTTCCTACTTAGAATCACTATGTATTGCGTAACAAACCAGTAGAACATCCGCATGTGAACATGGTTTCACTTGACATAAATATTACACATTGAATTAGATCTGCATTTCTTACATTCTTTGCAGATACATGTAGGCCTATATGTACATGTATAGGAACAGTTTTTACTTTAATTCAAGTATAGATCTAGTGCATTTTGCGTTATTCACAAAAGTTTAGAAAATTCATCGCACAATTTTATATTCTTTTGTGCCCTCCTCTTATACATGCATTTATGAAGGAGAGGGGGCGCTACAGGCTTACCAACCCCATCATGATCGAAACAGGGATTTCTCTTCCAAAAAAAAAAGGAAAGGGGGGGGGGGGGGATTTTCAACCTAAAACGGAGGTTTTAAAACTATGAAGAATCCAATGCTAAAACCTGTTTTGCGCTATCTAATCAAAGAATTTATGCACACAGCATTTATTTAGACATTATTGTCCACAGCACAGTATTTCTAAATAATGTAAAATCCAGGAAATATGTACAAAAAAATTTAGTCACTGTTTACAATTAGATCTAATTCCTTGGCCTAATGGTAGTTTGATGAAACTAAACGCAACAGAATATTCTGATCTGTATCAAGATCTACTTACATGTATATCATGTATATGTACGGTATGTCAATATAAAATATGACAGTGAAAGTACGATGTGAAAACTGGAGTGGAATCAGAGGTGAAATCCTGCATGATCGGGCCATATTGTACATAATTATAGCACTCTAGGACTAGGATACGGCCTACCGTATTATTATTATTATCATTAATTATTTTACCTTTATGTTGTCTTGAATATTTTAAGATAAAATAATTGTCATCCGGCAATTGACTCAAAATTTTATTGTAAACAAACAACAAATAATATTAATGCAGAATTAAATAGGATGAATAGCATGATTAAATATCAGAAGTACTGTATTCCTGAACCTGTTTACCTCTTCGTCAAGGCGAAAAAAAAAAAATGTTATCATCATTGTCTTCAAACAGCGATCTTTCCCAGACTGTAGGTACAGTGACTTGTACTAGATCTAGATCTATTATAAGTCACAAAGCAAAGATGTGCATTCAACGTGATCTTGAGACATTTTTACTATTTATTAATTCTATTTCCAAGAAGACATGAAACTGCTTCTCTTCCAAATCATCTTTATAGTTTCTGCCGAGAGATCGTGATCTTTTAAACTTGACAGACATTGTATTTTAATGGATTTTGTCCTTGCCAACAGCCCATCTCAGTCTGACTGATTATACTGGTACTTTGGACATGTAGTGATATACGTGTTGTGGTGGATAATGTATTCTTTAAGAGAAGGGGGCAAAGCGTGGAGGATGGAAAATGGGAGAGTGTAGTTACTGGTTACATATCATGGAAAAAAGTACAAGTTTTAGAAAGTACACTATTTGCATTAGGACCACATAGAAAAAGATTTACAGTGCTTACAGCACATACTGTGTGTGACTTGGGATACTAAAGTATTAATCGTAGTAAGTGATTGGTGGTAGAGTATACAAGATAACATAAAACACGTAAAATGATGTTAGCAAATACAATGTAGGATGCCGGCACCGTGTAGAGTGAGAGAGTGATAGAGGTTAACTACAACGGAAAGAGGGGGGGAGAGAGGAATTGTTCTTTTTCAGTGTCATTACACAAAGCTATTCACGTACATGTATAATTCAATACATGTCTTAGAAACAAAACCAAAAAAGGAAGAGAAAAGTTCTACCAACAAGATGGGAGAGTGAAGACGTCAAAATACAAAGCAGTGGTAGCCTTAGTAATAATAGTAGATCTATTTCTCTTGATTATTTTTAAACAGAATATATAGCATGTGCATGTACATGTATACTTATACAGGCAGACATACACACAGCTAGAAAAAAACATTATCATTTTAACCTCTATATTCCTTTTGAAGAAAAAGACAAAAGCAACATTTCACCTTATGGCATAGCGAAGTGAATTCATAAATGCATATATTTAGGCCTGCATGTCATTTCTAATTTTAGAATTTAATCTTTTGTTTCTCCAAGTACACCAAAGTTACATTTTGTGGTGAATGGCTACTCTAAAATGCTGTTAATGTAGTGAGGTAAACAACAGCAGTCATAAAAGGGCTACAAGTGCCTACATCATAACACATATAACCTACATACAATATGTACACATGTATGTCAGCCATAAGACATTGTGATGTTTGCTGATTCTGCCTTCCTTTGATATTGTTTGCGATATGTTTGTCTCTCCATCATAATACATATATATACAATGTAAAAGTGATTCTGAGCATGAATTTATTTATTGCATGTGAACTTCTGTGTTTTATCAAATGTGAGTGGAATTTCTTTTTGAGAACTGGTAAAGTTTATAATATCTATCTTAATTTACCAGTGTTTGCCATTGCTTTTCTCGGAGAAAGTGTAAACTGGTTTTCCCTCAAGAAGTCCTTTCTTGGAAACTGGAAGAACTATGTAAATAAATGTGTACATGTACCTCAAAATGTCTCACAATAAATTTCAATAATGAATTCATGCTGGTCTATTTCAGAACAAAATGCTAGGAAAGCATGAAAAATCTGATCTTTTCTTGTCTTGTTAATTTACTATTACTCAAATTTTAAGGTTTGGAGTACAAACACACTAACAAAACATACAGAAAAAAGCAAACAGAAAAAACAAGGTCAAAACAATTATCAGTTTATTTATCACATTGATAAAGACATTTACTCACATCATTAAATGACATTTATAATTAAACACTGCTCTACACTGCTCCTCATTGGAAATTACAGTTATGGAATTTTAATGTCTGACGTAAATCTAACACTTGCTATCCATCATGAAATTTGTACTTCTTGACAGAATTTGAAGTTGTTCTGCAGATGTGGACCTCCAAATTCTCTACAACTCACACTTTTCCACAAATTTTTCTCTCTCTCTTATCTACATGTTTATGATAGGAATTACACTTATTTAAGATTCAATTTGTTAAACAAGAGTATACCAAAAGATGTAACCACTGTAAACAAAAGGGGGGGGGGGGGGGGGGGGAGGGGGGGGGGGGGGGGGGGGGGGGGGGGGGGGGGGGGGGGGGGGGGGGGGGGGGG
>JBCAUA010402477.1:0-18078 GCA_038406235.1 Peronia verruculata | reverse complement strand
TTTGTGCGTTGATTTTCATAAACCAGTCCTCTGTCCATGTATGCAACCTATCCAGAGTGATTTGAAGTCGCTGCGTCACTGCTCCTGTGCTGCTTGCTGAACTCTTCAAGGCAATGTCATCAGCATACATCGATAATTTAACGTCTTAGTTGTATTCTAGATGTAGAATTATGCAGGTCTACTCACATTCATATCATTAGGCTGAACAGCGAACATGAAGTTTATTTGTGCCTTTTTTTTTCTCCTAAGTTAGATTTACTCAACATTTTTATGATGTTCTGCGGAAAGAATGATAATAACCACAGCAAATTGTTTTAAAATGATGTTTGATTTCAACAGGGTAATTAAAAAGTTAAGATATCATCCATTTTATCTTCACATATAGCTGTATATTTTAATTGATGAAATTTTCATTTTCAGGCAGACATCAATATTTGTCTGAACAAACGAAGGGACTCTCCTTTATTCCTTGCTGTCAAGTTGAGTCGTCAGACCATCGTGAAAACTTTGCTGTCATCACCTGGATGTGATCTAGCTCACTTAAATATAAACAATTACTCGCCTCTGGATTTAGCTTTGGTATGTATGTCATCAATCAACAAAACTTAAAATATTACGTAATGATTTTTTGTTTTTTTTTTTATGGGTTTGAATAATATCATTAGTGATTCATTCACAGAATATCATCTATTTTTATACCATTTTCTGGGGTTTTGAATATGATTGATATAGAGAGAATGAACTTATTTGCCAGTGTTGATATTGACAGGTTATGCACATTGGTCATACCTGTGTTGTTATACTTGTATTGTTAGGTTTCATGGTTCTCGAGTTCTTGTTTTTGTATTTAGATCCTTATGTCTTTGAGATACATTTATGTACAAATGTATTTAATTTATAATTCATATGATTTTGTTGATTTATCATGAAGAAATTGACAGTCTTGTGTCCTCCTGTTGCAGACTTTAAAATTTAATGAATTTTTCTCCTTTTTCGCATTTTTGAATCCAATTTTTTTTCCCTCTAAAAATACAAATTTAAATTGCCCCTCTTTAGGTCCTAATGCTTTTGCTGTAAATTATTACCATGTGATTGTTGTTTAATTTGTTGTTAGTGTCCGTTATCTTTATTTGAGCGGGATATTTCTTGTCCCTCATGTATTGTAAAAGTAATCTCAAACCCAAACTTCTTTCACATTGCAGGTGATGGCCCATGATAATCAGAAGGAACCTCGACAGAGTGCATGCTGGGATATTCTTGAATTGTTGCTAGAAGCAGGAGCAGAACCGGGCTGTCCTGATGCGATGTTGTACGTCATCCGCACAGCTCTGAAGCTGAATGATGACCAGTTTGTTCTACGTCTGATCTGCACATTGATGGACTATTCCAGTTCCTTGGAGCTGCACTCACTGCTTCTCTGCAAACTTCATCGCAATCAGCCGTTGTATTCAGGACCTAACAGTGATGAATTTTTGGAGCGTGCGTCAGATTTCACACTGAAGCTTATTAAACTACACAGCAGATATGAAGGCTTGCAGCACATTGTTGCCTGTTTCCCTTACTATGCAGATTCTCATTGGGATTCTCGTGAGCGACGAGATCGCATCTTTATCAAACTCATCGTTTACCTCAGTGTTATGGGCTGGAAATGGACAGACCCGGCAGATTTGCACTACATGTCACGCATTAGCCCAGGGCTGGCGCAGTGGTGTTATCAGCAACGCAAGGCTGTTCCATCATTGACGCATGCCTGCCGTGTGAGCCTCTCGTCCTCTCCTCAAGCCAAGCGGTTTATCATTCCCTCGAAAATCCCAAATATCCTGCTCAGCTACCTGAATTTTACAGACATTGATTCCCTTTTACCCATCAAGGCAGATTTTGATTTCAGCACCATTCGATTGTGATACCTCTATAGAAGAATTTAATCAAAGTATTGTGAAGTGGGTGAAGAGTTGTGTCTGTCCCTGGAGATTTTATCTGATGAAAGGTATGTAACAATTATTTTTCACAAGTGCTTTTCTAGAGTGAAAACATCAAAATCAAGTGGTTTCTAGTGTCCACATGCGTTATTTTTTCATTTATTTGAATCATGTGTGGGCTATTTTGGCATCGATCAGCACTTATACTTGTTCCTACTTAATCATGTATTCATTTCAAATGGGTTGTAATGATCTCACTCCACTTTATTCATCAAGCCATACAAATTGTCGAGGTTCCTTCTGATTATCATGGGCCATCACCTGCAATGTGAAAGAAGTTTGGGTTTGAGATTGCTTTTACAATACACGTAGGACAAGAAATATCCCGCTCAAATAAAGATGACAATGTCCTGTCACATTTCCTATGATGTCTTTGTTTCATAGACTCAAAGTAGGTGTAATTACTTCACTTTCATTTGGACTTCAAATGTATGCATCGGTGTAAGTAAGAATTAAAATAGAGATCTTATATTTGATGATAGATTCCGAACGGTCAGATGGAAACATCATCTAAAACAGTTTTACACATGTAATTGCTTATCTTATTTAACCTTTTGTTGCCAAAATCTTCAAACACTCATGAATGTCATGTAAATAGTAGAAAATGGTGAGAGTAGCAAAGAGGATCAGAGGGATTTTCTTAGTGAGTTGAGAGACAATGTTCAGATGACATTGACTGACAGATCAATAAATCTATAACAAATGTTGCATTGTAGCAGTTTCACACAGGAAATTTCGGTAGAACCATCTGACAAGTTACTGGGTGTCAGTACTTTTGAAAACGACTTCTTGCCAAACATGTACATATGAGACGCAACACAATGAAATCAGACGCTCTCTAAACTGAGGCGAGCTGAGAAATCATGTGTTTTTCAACAGTTAATGAATTTTAAGGCAATTTTTTTTTTTCTCCACAGAACTCTTCTATATCGGTGTAAAAATTTATTTCAGAGTTAAATTTGCTGAAATAGATTGAGTAAAAGCCCAAAGATTGTAATTTAGCGACTTAGGCTAACAAAGATAATAAGGATTTACAAAAGTGATCGGCCATTTTCTCATTAAATTCAGCCGCAGCAATAGATCACTATTATCATCTTTAATTGCCAGTAGCTCGACGTCTGCTTAAGGCAAGGTACAACAAAAAATTTGTCACAGACAGAAAGGGAATGAATAATCTTCACAGTGATACCAACAACTCCGTATGCTCCAAATTTGACGAGAGACTGATTTCATCGTGTCGCATCCCATATATTCACATAGCAATAATAACAGTAATAAATACCCTCATACATCTGCAGCTAACTTTTGTCATCATTTGTATGTTCAATTTCCATTGGATGATGTCATTTTGCAGAATTAGTACATGGAAAGTGATTTTACATTTATAGAGATTTTCCTCTGCATGGCAAAAAAAAAAAATAAAATAAAGGGCAAAAGTTACTTCAAATGACAGTCTTAAAGGGAGAATTTGATTCAGTGACAGCCAGTAAAACACAAGAGTGAACAAGCCTGCATACACATATTCTGTCCAAAACTTTCTGGGGTGAAATTTCTGTAATGATAGAACCTGGTTTTTACAATGGTCATTGTGAAGACTTTCTTAACCCAAAAAGGACTGAACTGTGAGAGTTTTATGGTAATCGTCATATTCATGTTTTGAGAAATACCTTTTTATGTCTTTACAAGTAATGACACAGTTATGTTTAGAAAGTAATTCCAGAGCACAGATTTGATAAATGAATTGTCGATGAAATTGGCCCATTGGCACTTCAAAGGTTAAGATTTTAGCATTTGTCTTTCCTTGTAACGGCCTCTATGAGGTCTCCAGCTAGTACAACTGACACAGTGATTATCACATTTACTGAGAATATCTTGAACATAAAGGGGAGTGTTTTTGACCAGTTCTACAACTTCACCTAGCGCCAGTCACAAGGTATGGTGAACAAACAGTGCAGAAGAATAAAAATCATTTTTATTCTTATATTTTAAATTATTGATCACAAAATAAATTTGAATTATAAGGAAATGCTTCCCTTATACCATTAATTTTTCAAGCTAAATATTTCAAAGAAAGAGCCCATGGCCAATTTTACGTGATTTTTTTTTTTTTCTTCTTCTTTACTGTTCTTGTTTGACATCCCTTATGTCTGACAGAGAAAAGCAATCGGGCTGATCAATAACAATCTCCGTTACGAATCAACATGGTCTTGTTTAGCAGATCAGACCCCCAGCTTTCTTTGTTACAGCTTTGTGTAGAAATGCACAATTGTTCTAAGTTTTACAAGTTTTGTTGCATCGCGGTGTCAGAAATATCCACTTTAGCTTTTGTTTTGATCTTTTCTTGCAATATGCCTATGAATTCTCATAGATCTCGATCTCGATCTAGTACAGCAGGTTAGTGACAGCTGCACTCCTTATTTTTTTTTTTTTTTTTCTTTCAGTTCACACACAACATGTGTTAAAGATAAAATTCTGATCTCTATCTCACTATTATTGGACTTTTTTTTTTTTTAGAAATAGATACATGTACAATTGTGCACATAATTTGTGGGAAGCTGTAATTCAGAAATTTTTTTTACATCATCAGAAGAAGGAATTAATATTCAGTTTGAAGTTGTGATGTATATATGAAATTATCACACTTCATTGTGTTCCAAATGCATTATTTTCAAAATTATTTGGATGTGATACAGGCAGTAAATCCAGGCCAGCGACAAGAACATAAAAGCCATCTTCCTCTTTCATTGTCTGTGTTTAATTTCATCATCCTTCATTTATATATATATATATATATATCTTAACATGCCTTAATTCAACCTTTTTTTTTTTTTTGTCTTTCTAAATTTTTAAAAATGTATTTATTAATCATTTTATTATTATTTTTTTTCTTTGTCATTCTTATTCCTTATGAAAATCTCAAACGTAACAAACCAAACACTCGTATGACTGAAATGCTGCAAGCATGGGCACAAGCTGAGGACTGTAACGTGTATGTTACTTAATGCTTAACAGAATGAGTATTTGGTATTTAGCTTTAGGTAAGAAAAACAAAAACAAACAACAATGTTTACACATTGGTGAAAATTCTGTCAAAACAATGGCAGGCTGTGCTCCCAATAGAACGGTGTAGGACAATAATATTATACGTTTAGCTTGTTTCGTATGAGGATGGGAAGGGGATCTATATTGCCTTTCACATCTGAACCTGATATATAGTGGGGTTAGTTTCGCTTAGAATTGTTTTTCACCCAATCAGCATGTTCTTGGAATGGAAGTTATTTTGGAAATTTGCTTTAAACAAAAAAAAAAAAAAAAATCATTGTTAGGATTTACAAACTAGAAGTGGCATAGCCTTTCAGATAAGAAAGATAACATTTCAAAATGCAGCCAAATTTTACCACTGAAAGCAAGGTTTCATGGAGCAACATCTGGTAGTGGTGAGTGAAAAAGCTGAATAAGTGGAGCACGTGTGGGACCCAGGGAACACGACAAGAAAAATCAATAAATCTTTACTTCACTCAACATTGTATTTGCTACCATTCAGATTGCAGTGACAAGTTGTTTGCGGAAGTTTACTGTCTTTGCTATAACACAGGAGAAATCAATGACGGATGTGGGCAGTGAAAGTGTGATAGACTTAAAAGGTATGAGTGTTAGAATACTCAGTTAAATCAAAATGTGTTCAACAGATCTGACCTTTCATAGAATGAACACCTGTAGTTAATGTCTGTACTGATGAACAGCTGTAATTTTTATAAATATGATCAAATATCTGCCCTTTTTTTTTCTATTTTCATTTTAATCTGTGATCCTGTGTATGCTATGCATATACTTTTTTTTTTCTTTTTTTTTGGTATTGGTTTTGTTTTTGTTTTGTTTTCTTTTTTTTTAAATTATGTATTAGTTTGAATAAACTGACTAGTTTTCTATTAGTCATGAGGCATGTATACTTAATTACATGGAATTACCCTTATGTGATATTTACATACACTTACGCTGAGTCTGTAGCTCTGTGTTAAGTTCATTATTATATAATGTGACATGATAACTTGGATCTATGATTACATCATCCAGAGTACAAGTGCTCTTTTAACATTTAAATTTTAGCTTTAATTTTTTTTATTTTTTTTTAACCACAGTTTAATTAAATGTTGATCCAGAACTAATTTTGGCAAGAAGTATATTGCTCACATTGACAACCCTTTATCTCGGCCCCACTGCATGATTAGAATGACCAAAATGGGGTCCTTTGGGAGCTGAAAAGCCTGATAAAAGCAAATCGGCTCATCCAGAGTGGAAACTGAACTGAGCCATCCCACTTCAGTCTGCAGAGAGAGATAATTGATAGATATCGTCAGAGTTGTGCATGTGGACCTAGGAAGAATTCTCTACTTTTACTTTTACCGTGCAGTTTTTTTTTTTTTAATGCACAACGGTAGAGTCTACCTTTAGACCTCATGCAGTTATATGTATATTGTATATTATATTTTGCTTTGATTTTCATTATCTTTATTCGTGATCCTGCCATTATTGTCGCCCAGTTCTTTCATCAGTCCCAAGCCTGTAGAGGATGGATGTCTCTTATTTATAGCTTGCTCTAGCCTGCACATGAATTCCATCCAGTTTTGGCCATTGACTTTTATTTTTTCAACACTTCTACAAGATGAGAAACACATTGACATAGAAATGTGATTTGCATTGACATAGGAGAAGTGATTTGCCTCTGTACCCTCCTTATCTTTGCCATCGGAAATTTGGATGTTCATCAAAATATTAAGTAAATTTATACTTTGTCCAGTCTTTAAATATTCAAATATGTTTGGCTTTTTTTTTTTTCCTTTGTTTATATTTTTGCCGGCATATCTTAGATATCAAGTAAGTCCATAGATATCAAGTGTATATGCATGTGATGAGCTGGTTCCAGCAACCATATTCAAGTTTCAATGATGTTTCTCTTTCTTTTTTTAAATATCACTTACATTATAAGCTTTTATACGTCCTTTTGTTTTATATGACTTTAAACAGCCACAGGTTTCTTATGTATATACATTTTTTTGTTACACAGATATTATGGATGCTCAATTCAATCATCTCTTACCATTTGTTGTCAAATTGTAAAATGTAGTAAATTCTGTGTAGTTTTTTTTATGTGTGTTAATCGCACAATGTGCATCTCAGACACATTTTATAGCATGCGTCTCATATGTGCTTAGTTAAACACACACAATCTTGATGAAAAATTAATAAAACGCAGTCATGATGAAAAGTTAAAAAAACACAGTCTTTGTGAAAGGTTTTTTAAAAAACACAGTCTTGGTGAAAAGTTTAAAAAAAAAAAAAAAAACCAGTCTTGATGAAAAGTTAAAGAAAACACAATCTTGATGAAAAGTTAAAAAAACACAAGTCTTGGTGAAAAGTTAGAAAAACATTCTTGATGAAAAGTTTTAAAAAACACGTTCATGGTGAAAAGTTTAAAAAAAAAAAACAGTCTTAATGAAAAATAAGAAAACACTGTCTTAATGAAAATTAAAAATAAATTAACTCTTTCCAAGCCAGAGGTTTTCTACGGCTGTGCCAGAGCATTGTAAAAGTGAATTATAACAATTTCAGAAACAATCAAACATCGGTGCGGGGCAAGCGATCAGACCACAGTCTTTCATTACTTTTACGAAAAAAAGAAGTAAGAAAAAGTTCATGTTCATACTGAAAGTTAAAAACAAGCACTGGAGCTGTTGGAAACAAAAAGAGGTTATGATCTGAAGCTCATATATAAAAGATGGGCACAGTTGCAGAAATACACATTGTGTTTGTGTAGACAACTGGCATGGAAAGGGTTAGTGGAATTAGGTAAAATGTATTCTCACAATTTAGCAGGCAGTTCTTAGCAACACAGCTTGTGTTTTGTTGGGGTTCAACGGCACATCAACATGATCATATCTATATGATGCACTAAGCAATACAGAATGTCTCCAGAAGATATAAATCAAGTCTTATCATGTAATGCATATATATTGAATTTATCGCTTCCTATCATTATCAATGCTTGGCACTCCTGATATGAAATGTAGCATAGAATTCACATTCCTTTGCCCCTCCCCCCCAAACTTGTCCCCTCTGGTCACACCTCTCAGCTTACCAAATGATTCCATTCCAAAATGCTTCTGGCTTGAATGACACTGAGGATATCAATGTTGGCCCTCAGGTATTTCAAAGCATATCATGAAAATAACTTATAGTTGTAGCATATTCCCGACCTCATTTTATCCAACTCCGTGGCCTACATTATCAACATCGGGACTGTGTTTTCACCAGCTTGATTATCTCCCTGTACTAAACATAAGGACGGTCGAACACGTTGCTAAAGAGAGAAAACAAAAAAAAAAAACAAAAAAAAACACTTCTGTTCAAGGTATAAGCAAAAAATTCTCTTTTCAAATGGAAAGAATTTGATCCAATTTTTATGTCATTTTTACTTTTGTTTTTTTTTAATAGCACAAAGGTAAGTTTTTTTGTTTTTTTTTCCTTACCTTCTCTACACTGCATAATGCTGAAAAATTTAGTCTATAGTTCGTAGTCTTTGTCTTCTATCACAGGGAAAAAACAGAAGTGATGAAAAGAAGAAAGTGTCATAGCAAACAGGAACCTGCCTTGTGGTACGGTTTTCTACTCTGCACTGATCCCGCCACCTGGAATATGATAGGAATTCAATATATCATGAATTTTAACCCTAAAAATATCGGTAGAAAATGGTGGAGTGTCTTCGTTTCCATAATAAAATGGTATATATATGGGAAAGTCATCTGAATGAAAGAAGATGACGTACTTTTTGATCAGATTACTTCCTTGATGTCTCTGGATTTAGACAATGGTATGGTGGAATCACAACATCTACTTTAGCACAGATGGGTTGAAGTAGAACATTATACATTGTGCAGGCACAGTAACTTTACCCATGATGTTAAAACACTGGTAGTAGTACAAGATCTTATCTACTGTCAGTCCACACACAGAAAAACGACAGTTATGAGTTTCTCTTTTTTTCACTGAATGTGATCCATGATGCAGAAGCTCATTGTTTATCGAGTAAATTGTTCAGAGTGACTGAAATATGACGTGGCAAGTAAAAGGTAGTACATGTATGCATTATGACTTTCAATGGAAATGCAGTTCTGTTTGTCATATTCTGTGCAGTGATCCAAGACAGAGACACATAGATCTACTATTGTGATGAGATTCTCCTCCAGTAAGCCTACTGCAATTAGATTTGTTTGTTCCGGTTTTTTTTTCCCTTGGCCTGTTGGGGAAATTGAAGCATGCAGTTATATGAATTATATCCTCATGTAACACTAGAAGAGAACCCACAGCTTTCGTGAGAGATTTTTTAAATATAGCTCTGCAACATAAAGTGTATGGCAAAGGGAGCATACATTGATGTTGATATTTTGGTTGATCAAACTGAATGTTACTCAAAGAAAACATATTTTGAACATGTCATACTATCGCACATTCAATTCGAGTCAAGCATCCTCACAAGTTTTTAGTATTCAATTATGATCACATTTGTAGAATAATGTCTGAGAAAATAAGTTGTTGTTTTTTTTGTTTTTTTTGCGTGTGTGTTTTTTTTTTTTTTGGGGGGGGGGGGGGGTCTGTCCATTACACAGAAATGCAGATCGATATTCAACAATGTCAGGTACCAAATTCCATATGGATCCACTCAGCTGTTTTTGAGTCCATAAGCCTGTTGTGGCTTTTGTTGCAGATTTATAGTACAGATTCTATTTATTTTCAGAGGTTACATTCGCAGTCTCCTTGTAATCTCATGTTGGTGATCAGCTCAACATTGTGGGGTGTCCTTGGTAAAAGTAACCTGTTTCTTTGTTTTATGGAGCACACACTGCATTTGTTAATAATTCATATCCATGTTTGGGGGTGGGGGGGGGGGGTTCGTTTGTGATTGTAACAGTAATATCCAACAGTGCAAGAAGGCCTAAAGGGTGACTAACTACCAGTGCAGCTGAATGAACACATTGTTTTGTGTCTTTATTCTCAATGCAGTTTCAGCTGCTACGTGGCTTAGTCTGTTGCCATGTGGAGACTCTGAAAAGAATCCATTACAGAGCATTGTTAGCATAGTATTGAGATATGCCTATAAGATATGAAAGTAAATTAATTTTCAGAAACGATTGTAAGTTCATCCCAATAAGCCTTGTGATCTGCCTGTTCAAGACTGCTTTTCAGCACTTGTTTAGTTACATATCACTGTCGGACAAGCGTTGTCATGAAAGAAATAATTAGTTCTGCAGGGAGATATTAGAACATGAAAAAAAAAAATGGCCAGATCATTAATGCCATAGGAAAAATCAGGCTGTTTGTTATGAGAACTGCACCCCTGCCTAATATTTGCATAGTTTATTCACCAGGACACGATATCGTAGTGGTTTTATTTGACTTGGTTTTGCTTTCACATAACTGGCACCATTTCTGTTCAAATGGTGAGTTTTTGAGAACACAAGGTGTGCTTTTTTAATTAGATTTAGAGATTACAATGCATGTAACTAAATGGAAGTATGGCATTTTTGACACTTTAGATTTTGCACATAGACTTTCATCATCCCAACGTCAGTGTTTTATTGCCGTGGAAAAAACTTCAAGTTTGAAAAAAGAGCACATCCTGAATGTTTTAACTGTTATGTTCTGCAGAATGTCTGAGAGTGTCAAGTTTGATATCTACCAGTGTTTCTTCCACAGTGAATGTTTGGTTTAATATAACTGCATCATCATATGCATTTTACAGATTATCTATACATGTATATAATGTATAAATGAAACAGTAGTTTTTGTTTCGTGTCAACAAATTTTCTACAGTTGAAAACTAAATGGCATCTTGATATTCCCTAGTCAGTTGTGATTTATATGATCAACAGATCCAGGCAAGTTTTTCATGTTGGATTCAACGTGTACATATTTTTTTTTATTCATAGCCCCAATTTTTCATCTTTTTTTACTACAATGATGTCATTATGTAGTGGGGAAAACTTGTGCGAAAGGTAATACATGTAGCTGTGAGTGAATGCCAGTGTTGATGGTTGTTCAAGAACTCTAGTATTATATAGCATTTTGCAAATTAGCAATATAATAGTCTATACTGCTTGAGTGTTTCGATTTCAGGGCTCGGCATGGAAATGCTGTCTATTGTGATACCTGTGTGATTTCAGATGTTCTTGACATATGAGACGCGACACGATGAAATCAGGTGCCTGTCAAACTGAGGTGACCGGGGAAATCATGTGTTTTTCACCAGTTAATGAATTTTTAACGCAATTTTTTTTTTTTTTTACTTCAGATAACCCTTCTACCTCAATTTAAAAATACATTTCGGAGTCAAATTTGCTGAAATAGATTGAGGAAAATCCCAAAAAATGCAATTTAGTGACATGACCTAATAAGGATAAATAAGGATTTACAAAAATGGACCTGCCATTTTCTCACTAAATTCAGCTGCAGCAACAGGTCACTCCCATCATCTTTAATTGCCAATATCTCAACTTCTACTTAAGATAGGACAAATATTTTTTGCACACACAGAAAGGGAAATGATACCAGTAACTCCATTTTCTCAAAGTTTGACGAGCTCCTGATTTCATCGTGTCCTGTCTCATATAGTCTGAACATCTACCACAAAAGTGTTGTACTATGTGATTTGAGAAGATAATGGCCAGATGACATGTATGTACCGTTCTCTATGTTCAATATTCCTATCCTTTTTTTATCATGAACTACAGAAATAAATCGAGTTTGCAATTTTGTTCAAAGGTTAGGAGTCCAGTTCATGAGGGCAATGGTTGTTTTACTACTTTAGCTTTATTGCAAGGAGATCAGATTATTTGATTTTAAATACTATCATTGTCAGTTAGCTACACATTTGGCAGTTGCACAGGAATTGAGACTATAATGGGGCATTGGTCGTCACTATTTTTTTTTTTTTTTTTGAAATCAAAGGAAGCCAATAAATGATGAACCTACAGTTATATTGTTCATAGTAAGTAAATAGGATCTCAAATTCAAAATGAAGAAAAAGGCAACAAATTTACAGAATTATTCAAATTGAATATTGATATTGGAGGTGGAACTTTGTTCAGATGTAGAACAAAGTAGAATTTTGATATCAGTGCAGTACAAGTTGTGTGTCTGATTGATAACATCCCTGTGATGAGATTTATCATTATGACTCATTTTGTTTTTGAGTATAGCCACACCAAATAAACTGGAGTCAGATCTCTGCACACTTTACTTTGATATCAGTACAGTATGATATTGATTGCTATGATGGATGACTTGTCAGTATTTCATTTCGGTTTGTAGAAATTACACAATTGATAATAATGTGATATTTTTATCATATTTGTATTTCAAGCAAGCATTATGAGTTTGTTTTGGTCTTGCAAATAAAAGACGTTACGCATCCAACATTTCCATTATTCAAGTCTTGTTTTTCATGCTGTAAATCCATGTAAATTAGAGATTCTGTCTTCGAAATTTTGCATCTCTAATTTTTCATCTTTTGTGATATATGAGGTGATTTTTTTTTTTTTATCTGTTAGTGTTAGTCATTTTTTTTTTTTGCTGTACTAGTTTCCCTCTGATAAATCATTCCTCATTTGTTTCAAGACTAGTATTTGTAAACCTACCACATGTACTTCCTTGCAACTCATTCTTTCACTGGCAAATCCCTTACATTTGTCTCTCGGCCAGTCGGAATGAGACGTAAGTCGCTGGGCTAGAACGGAGAAATCAGGCTTTGAATGTGATGAGGGGGGTCAGATATCAAAGTTTGTTTTTATGGCAGAAATTGAAAGTGCATTCATTTAATTTCTAAACAAGACAGTATTGGTCTTACCCTCGATTAATACACATTACTTGTTTAAAATCGGGTTTTTTATGAGGTAGGCATGTAGATTTATGTGTAGCCTACAACAGTTCAATTTAACTTGATTTACTCGAATTCCGCTCATTGCTGAGTGGTCACCCTTTGATTCTTTAAACTGCAATATCTCTGGGTAGGATAGAACTAGCTCAAAGCTTTTTTCACTCCCCGAAAGTGTGTGAAATAAGTTTTCACATGATACCAAAAACTCCATATGGTGAAAAATTGACATACGTCTCATTTTGACTGGTTGCGAGACATTTGTGATTATCCACAGTGCACATACTCTTATACTCTAACACCGTGCTAGGCATAATATACATGTAATCATGCTGATGTGATGATAAATATCAACAAAACATAATCATTGGCAAATCCATAGCCAAACTTTCCATTACCTGCATAAGAAAAGATAATCTTGTGAACTGTTTTTGTGCTTTGCACCTAAACCTATCTCACGCTTATCGTTTGGCTAGCTATTTAAGAACAAGTAAAGAAATAAAGTCAGACAATGCAAACTAAGGTGGTGCGGACATGTGACCTGCTCATGTGGCTTTGTAAAAACAAATCCTGCGCTGCAGGGCACGGTTCAGGGAGGATGAAGGAGAGGCAGGCAGAAGAAGAGAGGGGAGGATAACATCTGGGAATGGATAGGAATGGAGCTGAGGGTTGCCCTCAGAAAAGCAGAGAGACTGAGTGAATGGAGGTGAGTTGCTGCCAGATCTTCAGAGGCACCACCACGGATCTCATGTCTACGAGTGCGGTAACGGTAAAGAAAAGAACACAGTATTTATTGCTTAGCATATTTGCAGTCTCAAGGTACCACGATTGTTTTCACCACAATTTTCTATGGCACTGATTCTAAATAAATTGTCAATACAGAACTAAAAACAACAGCCTTAAGCATATCTGACTACGATGAAGCAGCATTTATTCATTGTGCACACCATCAGAACATATCAAAAGAAAATAAAATGTACAAATGCAATTATCAATTTTCAGTTATTGTATAAAACAATTTTGTAATTAAAACCAGTGGTTCCCTCCCTTTGAACAAAACAGAAATGCCCTGTTGAATAAAACAGAACGGTCAAGGAGACAAAAATAGTTCCTTTTTTTATTTTTCTGTCAAAGTAATTTATGTCATAGTCACTGAGTCTTAGTCGTCTCTCTGTCGATGGGCTTCTCTTTTTCTCATACTTAACTCTACCAAACATCTGTTGATCGTCAAGTCACTAGATGACCTTGTACTTTTTCACAGTGTACCATTTCGCTCACCTAGTAAGATAAATCAATCTTTTTTAAGGTCTAAAATTAGTTTAACCAGTGAAATATTAACAACTAAGACATCTTTTGAAATCTCACTGGTTAAAGTAATTTTTACACCTTAAAAAAGTTTGATGTGTCTTAGATGGCCAAAACAGTACACAGGATGACATACATGTAGTACCAACCTACACTAAGTGCTAGCTAGCCATTTTCTTTTTTTTTTTTTAGCCAGCTTAGTTACTTCCTTTTACCAGCACAAGCAATGATAGACCAGCACTGTAAACAATAAAAAAGAAAACACATTGGCTTCTATTGTTTGAAACACGAATTTAAAAAATGATGAACAATGACTCATTTAGATTAACAGAGACCAGATAAAATGGGTCAAATGTCAAAAGGAGGCTCCGTTGAGAACACTGGATTTGACAGACCATACAGTCAGAAGAGTTCACGTTGAACTCAGAAGCGCTGTGGCTAAATAATTTTTGCACCAAGAAGAAACTTTCATTTTCCTGTTCATTGACTCATACATCAAAAGAATTAATTTTGGGGAAGGGGGTGGGCGATGGGTTAGGGGTCAATTCTGTCTTAGTGTGTAAACATAGTGTATTTATCTCAGATTCACATAATGTCTTCTGCAGACTGTGAAAGACTATTCCGTAGTACCCCAATGATCCAAAAATCATGCTTCCGATACAAATTGCAGTCCATTGTACTGTATAGAATAAACGAGTCAGAAGTCACGCCGGGTGAGTTCAAGTCACTGCCGTTTTTTACCGTTTTTTTTACTATTTTCCGACTATGATACCAAAATATTTCTTTTTTGAGATTAAAGAAGGTTCAATTGCCATTTTGTGAAAGCAAAGCAAAATTTAGTACTTAAAAACAAACAAAAACAGCTGTATATCTTCACTGCCCACCATATCTTCTGACTCATTGCTGTGGTCGCAAGACAAATGATCTTTGAATTTATATCAATCTACTTTTATACCTAAGGGAAACCTCGGGCTTCCACAGACCAGAAATGCCAAAATTCTCCAACTACATCAGAGAATCCAGAGAAGTCCCAATCTCTTATGGCTGCTGAATATTTTTGTATCACTGAATTGATATTCTTGACAGACAAGGACACTTCTTAGCTACAGTATTTGTGCATAAGAGATCAACAGAAGCATGGCTGAGGCAGACAAACAGCATGAGTGGACTCTGGGTGGTGATGCAATTTAGCTCTTGGAAATAGATCAGTTCCCAGTCATTATGTGATATCCTATCAAACTTGACACCCGATTCACTCTACTTGGTCACGTAATTAGGTAAAGTAAGAATGACAGTGCAGTTAAATAAACAATTACTTAACTTTGTCCTGCCCAGCCCAAAGTCTACGTGTGATGACTGTGAAAATTATTTCAAATATGACTCGTGTGTCTTGCGCCCAAAGCAAATGAGTCAAAAGTCACACCAATCGAGTTCGAGCTACGGTCATTTTTAACTATTTTCCAACTGAGATACAAAAATTGTTTTCTTTTTTCCCACAAAATGGAAATTCAACCATTTCTAACCTGAATAAAAAAAAATTAGTATCTGAGTCGGAAAACATGTTAAAAACGGTCAAAACTCGTGATTGCCCTCATGGACTTTCGATTCATTGGCCAAGGAGCAAGACATAATAAAGCTGTCAGTTTAAGAATAATCTACACATCATAATGTAATAATACTGTAAATATATAAAACTAGATCTGAGCAAATCTATCACATCTGTCCTCAAAATAATTCATACTCTGTTATGTTATAAAACATATAAATCTATGAAATAGTCATTTTATCTTCTATAAAGTAAAAGTGTAAATTCAATCCGACTTCTAAAATTGATGTGACATTTCATTATCACAAATTTTACTGGACGGAGATAAAAGATTAAAAAAAGGAAATGGAATGTGACATATAAAAATGTTGACTGTCTCCCTATAAAAATGATTAAAACAGAATGCATAACACCGATCACAAAATGTTTGCTTTAAGCTGATCACACAACAGTCCCTAGGTAGAAACTCAGCATGTGAATGAAACTTTTTGTGTAAAAGAAAGACCATGGCTTTACGTGATTTTTACATCTTTCTAACTGAAGAGCAATTTTTTTTATTCTTCTTTTATTTTTACCGTGCATTCTCCTTCCCACTTGCATTAACAAACCTAAATGGTTATTAACTTTGCACCTTACAGAAGAAATTGTCAGAATATTAATGTTTTGAGAGTGATACTGATCAACATTCCAGACCTGTCGAGTCGCATGGGAATGGTAAAATAAGACAAATAGCATGTAACTATATTGTATGCTATCTAGAAAATCATTCTTATGTAAAGTAGAATGACTTGGTGCTATCAAGCAAATTAGCCCCCAGACATTTCAATGGTTAAAGAACTATTTGGAATGAAGCGAATGCCATTCTCGTGCCAAAATTTATGTGACTTTGTAGTAAAATGAACTCCACAGTTATAGATGATCTTTTATCAGTAATATATTATCAGATTAGGAAAAGAACATATAAACTGAAAACTATTAACTGTCTCCATCATTACTGCTGTTCTGAACATAAATATAATACTGATGTTGAAAGCATTCCACCAGGAGATAAATTTCCAGCTCACCTACAGCAGTTTTTCACTTGTTTGGGATTAAAAAGAATGAATTAACGAACAAATCACTGAATCACAGTTTTCAGTCTCATATGCTTAATTAGAATAAATCACAATTATCATTTCATCACCAAGGTCGAATGCAATAATTTTGCAAAAGATTTCTCCATATCATACAAATTTGATAAAGATTCAATATCAATGTAAGCAATAACAATTACTTGAAATTCTCTAAGAATTTCTGTAATATCAACATCACACAAAAATGTAATACAGTGGTCTCCACCTTCGAACCTACCACCTGTGGACCTGCCTCTGCTGTGACAGGGAATTTTTTCAATGTGATTTGCTGCCTAAGAACTCGCTCCCAAATGAAAAAAAAAAATGAGCTAAGAACCCAGTGTCAGGCCAGAAGCCATGAGTACTCATGATGTAATTTCACATCAGATTGTCCACTTGGGAGAAACACCAGTACATAGCGGTGCAGTAAAACGGGAAACAGAGAAACAAGGAGACAAAGAGAAGTAAACAAGAAAAAACTAACCCTTAGGTTTGTAATTGGCCATACGTGGGCAAGCCCATAATCATTTCTTTGTTAGCCAACAAGTACTGCAAGTGCCCATGATTGCTTCTGTGTATAAGGAGAAATAAGATTAGCTTCCTGATTGGTCAGTTTTTAATAGTAAACCTCGATGGCATACCCAGGGGTAACAAAGCCGCAGATTATCACATGATGTCATGACGTGGAAACACTCGACATTTGACAGAAGCTGGACATACTGATGAAATTATAAAGCAAGAGAGATCTAAAGCGGTTAATTTACAAAACACACACACACACACGCACACACATGCATGCATGCATGCACACACACGCACGCACGCACGCACACACACACACACACACACACATATTATGGAGAAATCAGTTTTAATGCACATAACCAGGGATAACAATGAGCTACTTCAAGATTGGTCATAGAACCGAGGAAACAGCGCTTACATGTGGCTTTGTTCACATGGTGTAACATGTCTAAATCATCTAATAGTTTATCATTTGTCAAAATTTGTTTGACATGTGCAGAGCATGTGAACAAATCAAAGTGTGAGCGAAGATTCTCGGCCATGTGACCAAAGAGAACTATATTACCAAGAGGGGACAATACCGCCCTACGACGTCCAGCCAGCCTCAACCCTAGCAACCAATCTCCGCGCGTACCGCCAATTATAAACAAAGCCATACCGCTGAGTTGTAATCAGTCTCCATTG
>JBCAUA010402368.1:0-18079 GCA_038406235.1 Peronia verruculata | reverse complement strand
TACATACATACATACATACATACATACATACATACATATACATACATACATACATACATACATACATACATACATATCGAACGTGTTTATTTCCAGAACACAATAAGTATAACACATTATAACCAATCTGTGCCTACATGACATGTTTCAGGAAATTGTACTTATGGCAAGAGACAGACCGATTGATTACACGCACAGAGGCAATCATAGGTAAAAACAGGCAGTTTATATCATTGTAACATAGAGGCATAGAGACAGACAGACAGACAGACAGACAGACAGACAGACAAAGAAATGGAGATTTAAACAGACAAACGGACAGATAGACAGATCGATAGATAGAATGACAAATGATTTGATATGGTTGGTTGGCTTTTTTGGCTCTCTCTAGACCCTTGAATATGATTGTGCAAAGACATAAGTAAGTTGGTACCAGTAGCGTGTCTTTCACCAGCACCAAGGCGTGTCTTTAACATTGACAAAAAACACCGGATCTAACGCGAGACAAATCTAAACTAAGTTGCCGTCGATGAATACAAACAGCGCGTCCTTTTTTACGAGTCATATTGATATTGTGAAAAATCGATAGATCGATAAACGCTTCCTTTCAACCCCCCTTAGCTTAGTGGAGCTGCAGGGAGTAATATGAACAGTGAAAGACAAGGAGAGGGAGAGGAGGAGAGAAAGAAATAGGGGATAAAGAAAGGATGAAAATCGAACCTGGAGAAAGGAATAACGGGAGATCTAAGGCTTATCAATAGAGAATTGCGTAAATTTGGGATATTTAAATAACAAAGGTCAGAATTATTTCATTTCACATCGCATACACTCAAAGTTATTCTTTTTATTACAACAACATGGATCCAGGCGAGATGGCAAGGTCATTTCTTTCAGGGCTGCAGAACCTGCCCTCACCCTCTCCCCTGTAACCGTACTGTGACTGTCAATGGTCAGTGTGTCAGCAGACTCATAGTTATCTGCCCGTGGCCATACTAGCCTCTGGCATAAGACAGGGAAGTAAATGTCACTAGGACACGATTGTATTTTTAAAACATGCTGGCCTTTCCAAAAATCTATGGTATTGCGACAGCAAGTTTCCCTTACCCCTCGAGCCCAGTTTGCTTTCGTCAGTTCCCAAAGTCCTTCTTTTTCTATCCTCACCCTTTCATATTTCACTGGTGATCTTTTTCCGCCTCTGCTTCGCCACAAGATTTTGCACAATCTATCCAGAATCGGCTGCACGAGACTATAGTATAAAGGAAGGATTGAGAAAAACATTTGGCGGGTGACCGTGGGATTCGAATTCTACTCAGTGATGCCAAAAATTGGAAACTGCATATTTTTTTTTTTTTTATTGTTGTTATTGTAACTGAATTTTTAGGTGGGGAAGGTCGACATTTAGCCTTCTTAAAAAGGGGGCGAACATATTTCGGAGGTCAACGTGAACCTAACACAAGTTAAAGAACTACTGGCAATTAAAAATCGAAGGAAGAGTACGCTGAGACGCCGCTATGAGGGCAACATTCCAAATTCCAAATTTTTCCCTACCAAATTTTTCGCCTTCACCAAAAACTGGACATGCAGTGAAAACTGAGACAGTTGTACTCTTGAAAGGTTACACACATAACAAAATGGAGACGTGATGCCAAAGTGAAAAGAAGTCTCCGATCATGAGCAGGACAACACCACCCTGTCAACAGTCACACTAGCGTGACGAACAGGTGTAACTAATATTGCATAAGGCTATAGTATATTGCTTATAATATTGAATAAAGCAAAACTACCGGGACTCGTAGGTAAACTGTCAGCTTCAAAGTCAACTGAACGGTAATGACAGTGGCTGGATTTTTTATTCGCTGAAGTTTCAGCAGCTGTGCAGACCTATGAGATCGTCTCATGTTGCATGTAGCCTATGATTACTATCAATATGTCTACTAAGTAAAGCCGTGAACATAAAAAAATGATCAGCTCAACTGTATTTTGGTAATCCTTATACATCGCTCTACATACCGACAGTGAGTAACAGCAACCATGGACTCGTGACGCAAACGGAAAACAAAGAGGAGGAGGAGGAGGAGGAGAGAGGTGGGGGGGGGGGCGGGACCCAAACAACAAAAACAAGTCGTTAAAATTTAGATATGTGAATAAATATAAGTATCTAAAAGGGAAACACTAATGGTAATTCATTTCCCAATAATCTCATTTCACAATGGCAGAGGAAAGGTGGGCCGCCACAGGGAGCGGATAACCCATTCGATGGTCTGAGTCTGTCTGCGATGCTAGAGCGGTTTAGTTCACTTTCGCGGAGATTGTCAGTCTCCGTATCGGTAGTTCCAGCCGTAGCCGCTGGCGATCTTGGCCCAAACAAACCAGAGCTGCATAGCGTTAACAAATGACTGACAAAACAGAAGGTGGTACTCATGATCAGTTCTCACACGACATTGGTGTGCATGTAAATTAAAATGTACATGTAGCTGTATCGTTTCGTTTGATGTCTCTGTGTGTGTGAGTGTATACATGATTGATCTATGTTGTGTGCATTTTGTCTGCGCGACCACTGATAATTTCAGGTCCAGACTTTCTGGGCTGTGTAGTGTTATAATTTATGCATTATTTATTATTACACATCTTCGTGTTTAGGGTTTGGTGGCTATCACTCTGTGCTCAATGTCTCTGTGTTAATTGGCTTTGGTGTAGGTCATAAGTGTGGCAAGTTCAAAACTGTCTGATCCACTCATGTATAACATAATTCTATGTTCTTTCATCATACGAGGCTAGGAGAGAGGGCGGGGACAGGGTGACAGGAGCAAAGAGATAGATGGGCTTTCATCTCATGTTTTTACAAACTGTATTGATTTTCAAGTGGTACATAATATATATATATATATGTCCGAACGCCACTCAACATTTGCATTCTTTTACTTTTATTAGCAAGGCGTAATTTCCTATCTGGCACAATTCCAGCATGGGGGTGTATTCCTAATCAACAGCTTATGTTACATCCGTGAAAAACAGATGGTAATGACAAGCGATGTTGCAGCAGTCCCAAACGGTAATAAATCACACGACACCTACAATGGTCCCACTAGCTTATGGTAAATCAAGCCTATCCCAATTGGCCCAGCACTATCACTTTCATGGATTCAACGGCTCCACTTCGAGCCGTGGTGCCAAAGGACTATAGCTACTATACGTGAAAAGATACAGTGCCGGCATATAGTTTGCCTATTTTGGTGTAGTTGTTTTTTGTTTACTTCCCTTGAAATCTGCAAAAATAAGATAGATTTAATTCACATCTTTTCGAACGTTGTCATGTACACAAGATATTGAAAACAATTGTATCGCTCCCTTTTTTTGCGTTCATCATCAATATATTTAACATTAGACATAATTTTTACGATTTGTGATGATTTTGAACTAGATCGTTTTACATAGTATAAAAAATTTCTACCTTTATGGAAAAATAAAAGTTGTCTTATCTTATCTTAGCATACAACAACCTCATTCTACACACTACACAATCATGCAAGTATTCTGTCATATACGGTCAGAACTAATTACTGTTTCCAAAAATGTCATTCGTTCATTTAAAAACAAAAACGGGAGAGGATCAAAATGGTCATTTGAAATGAACAGTAGCAGAATGCAATGTATTTGACCAGTAGATGGAGGTACGTAAAGACCTGCGTGGTTCACGACTGCCGAGCGTGAGGCCTGGCAGTGCGACTAGGAAAGAACGGGAGGTGAGATCCTCATCATCCATGCTGTCTTGTGGAAAGTTACGGGGATAACTCTCAAACTGTCTGCCCCCACCAAACCCAGACCATCACTACAGAAGGTTGAAAAGCTTATAAAAACCATAACCATAACCCAGACAGACCAGTGACAACTCCCCACAGTTAACTTGGCACAAAACCATGCATGTGGGCGTCTACTACGTACTAGAAAATAGAAAACCCCTGCCACCCACAGTCCATTTCAAAATTACGCTTGCAGTGATCATAATAATAAAAGATGAAGATGGGAAAGAAGCAGAATGATGAAGCAGGGTAGATGAATAGGAAAAAAGAAAGAAAAAATGACGACGACCAAGAAGAAAATAAATATAAGAAAGAGAAGAGACGGGGGGAGAGAAAGAAGGAGCGGAATAACAAACGTGAGATAAGGGGGGAGGGGGCGGGAGAGAAGACCAAAAAAAAAAAGGATTGAAAGAGGGGGAAAACAACAAACAAATAAGGTAGGAGGAAAAAAGATATTTGATCCAGAAGTAGGCAGAATGGAAAGTAACAGAAAGCAATTAAATGGCAAGTCATCACGGGAGGGATAAATGTATCATTTTTTTTTTCTTTTTCACGACGAATTTTCTGGCTTAGAGAGCACGACCCAGCACGACCCCAGCCTTTGCATGAAAGCGCGAGCCAATGTAGGCTGAAAATATTCATCTCGTCTCTTGTGTTCATTTGAGTTCTTATATTTCTCCAGCATGTTTCCAATCACAGATATCACACACTTGAGACTGAGAAGTAATGCCAATCGAAAGCAACAGCGACAACAGCAAAAACGACAACAACGACGACAAAAACAACAACAACAACAACAACCAAAGCAAAGGTATCTAACAAAATATGTATTTTCATATTTGGAAACACTGGAAAAGTGAGAAGCTATCTCTCTTATGGTGTTTCGATATTGTCCGATTGAATTTTGCCTTACTCACTTATAGTACGTACGAAATAGTAAGACTGGCTGATGAGGTGTGTCCGTTTTTATTTCACCTTGATGTCATGTTTAGATTTAAATCACAGCATAATAAAGACGATCTGATAAAATAGGGTTAAGTTTGTCTCAGCCATGTAACCCTGTTACACAATCGAAGTGTGGTGGCGTTATTTTCCGTTCATCATAATACGTTGAATTCAAATACATCGTTTTTCCTATGCGCCGGTTGATTTATACTTTTGCAATAACACATATTATTTATTATACAATCAGAGACAGTGAAATCAATGAATTATCGATAGGTGTGTCCACACAAATACGCAAACGGACTGGTGGAGCGCAAACTGGTGAAGGGCAGAGTAGGTAAATACAAAGAGAACCATACAGGGGCTTATGTTTTTCCGATCAATGCGACCAGCAGCTGCACGCAGTACTTGTAGATCTTGTTCATATAATGTATCAATACGTCGTTAGTTACTCTGCGTGGGTGGGGCGTCGAATATGCTCACTTCCTACTAATATATGGCACGCAAAGGGAAGAACTCTCTTTCTATGAAATTTTTAGGTCGAGGTATTGATATTAACGGTAGCGATTACATACAGCACTGTGATCTGTAACCATGAGTAGTATAATGGTGGTGAGAAAACCGAGTCATCAAACCATGAGATGAAAGGATTGACACAAAGTTCAGCCAATCAACATTCAAACCAAAAATTAATGACAACATTCCGAGTACTATTACGACTGTTAGGTATCGCCATGGATTTCATCGACAGGAAATCATATTTTATTGTGGTTTGTCACTCAAATACATGAATATGGGCTGCACCACTGTCAGTTATGCCCATTTCACTATTTTTTTTTTTCCAATTTAAAATATATCTGCATGCAAGGCAAGACATTGACGGGCTTCCAATGGTATTCGTATGAATGCAGCGAAAAGCTATGAACTTCCTTAGTCATCTCCCTTTTTTCTGAGAAACTGAGTATCAGACAAAACTTCCTCTTTCTTCTATGGGATGGAAGGGGCACACTACCCCCATATTATTGTTACTGCTACAGTCGGCACCCAGATCTACTGAACTCAATATTCACCCACACTTTGATGCTCCCGAACTATCAGACACACTCTGGCCATAAATGGTTTGGAGCTGAAATGTTGTCTCTCAAACGTGGCTAGTTCTGTTTCAGGGTCGTAAGTGCAAACTGTATTGCAGAAAGCAGAGTGACCTAGGCTTGATTTCAGTAAGAACAGGAGGAAATACTAATCCTAAAAGACTTATCTTCCTCCAGGCATGTTCTACCAGTTTCTATAACCTGCCATGGAATGTTCCTGACCTGCGTGGGAGGACGATGCTGTCGGAAAAATGCAGATGTGCATCAGATTATACGTCATAGTTTATTTGTACCGCTTCTACAGTTTATATATATAAAGCTATTCATATTATGACGCTCATCGTTATATCTTGTCTATATTCATCTCTCTCGTTGCAAAGAAAAGCGCAGGACACGACTACTCATGCGTTCTCTTTTAAAAACTGATTGATTAATTACTAACAACACTTGAAACTTTCACTTCACTCCACTGTCCGCGTCGACTCTGTGGTCTCTTGCTGCTTGCGCCCATGTCCTTGCCACAATGCGCTGTCTCTCTCTGTCTTGTGTCAGATGGCATGTTTTACTGTACCGTTTGTTTGTCAGTTCCCCAGTGTTGGTCTATATAACATTTTCATGGTCTGCCTCATATCTGTTTCCCCCAAGCTTTCCTTGGATGACACTGTTCACCCGTAAGCATTGTCTATTACGAAAATGAGTCTCTTCTATATAATGAGCTGTAACAGCTGTCTGTCAGCTTCCAGCTGTTGGAGGATGTTTTCATTCGTCCTTTTTCCTTCCAGCTGATTCTCCTCATTCTTAGGTAAGACGTTTAGTCTGCCTACCTTATTTTCTCAGTTGAAAGATGTTGTTCCTTTATACTGATAAAACAATGGTCATCCCCTCAAACGCATTCGACGAGAGATGCTGCTATTACGTGCAATATATTCTAAGGGAGGAAAGTGTTCAAGAGATGAAGACTAATTTAGAGTGCTTGCCATGAAATGGGAGAATCGTTCATATACTGGATAATGCTCTGCAGTCGGGATGGGATAAGCATTTAATATGAAGTATCGTATTCGCTTAAAGGACATGCACATGGGGACACTATAATCAATGTTATATGGTACTTGAGGTGTTCGCGAGCTTCAAATAAGTGTTGTGTTATAAGAAATTAAATTGAAATTAAATTTATTTGCCATGATTATCAGTGACTATCATTTTCTCCCGCAGTGTCTCCTTGCTTTGCATAGGGTGCTCGGTGTCACCATCAGCAGTCCTCCAGTGAGTAATTTAAGCGACAGTGCAGTACTTGGTATTCTGGATAAGAGTCAGGTTCTGGGGAACCCAAGAAGGATATAATATACTTTTGATCATTATCAGTCCCACTTTTACCACTATCATATTGCCACTACCACAGTCCCCAAATAACTTGCCATCAGCAGCATTCTACCTCCAACATCGCCGACACTACCATCATCATTATTACTGTCATCATTTTACCAAAAAAAAAAAAAAATATATATATATATATCTTAAAATCAAGACGACTGTCCACCGGCAACTAATTAAATTTTTTAAAAAGTGGTTAAAAGAAGAAGTGGAAAAACAATATGAAGAATTTTGAATTGAGTTAATAAAAGAAACTGATATCGCTAGCCAAATTTTCGAGCCGGCATTGGCTCTTCGTCGGGGAAAGAGTCGTTTTTGTCATCATATTCATCTCATTATTTCCACTACCACCACAAAACCACAATCACTCTATGAGGTCATCGGGCAGGATATTTACTTTGATAACTGACGTCACAGCTACCATTGTGTCCAGTATCAGTAATCAACAGACTCTTGAAACACACACAGGCAAACAACCATCTCCTAGCACAACTGTATACCAGACCGCACATGCCGAGAGAGAGAGAGAGAGAGAGAGAGAGGGAGGGAGGAAAAAAGAGGGGACAAAAAAGGAGAAATGAAACAGAAACCGATGAAGCTATTTGTGAAAGTAAGATTATATGAGTAATCCGCCCCTCCCCTCCCGGGTCTTCCCTCCCCCTCCCCTCCCCTCGTCCGGCCCATTTTTTCCCCCTTATTCTTCTCTCAACGACCAGTTCAATTATGATCACCGTAAGCACCCCCGCCCCCACCCCACCCCCTTATATTATCCTTTCTTGAAGTTCCTCTTAAAATAAAACCTTCCTTAGTGGAGAAAAGTACACGTATCTCGTTGTTATGTATACCTTATCTATGAACCTCGTTACATGCCAGATTTTTTTTTTCCGTTTTTTTTTTAAAATTTAAATGTTATTATTATTTTTTTGCTGATACCTTCCACTTTAACTGAGAAAATCTTAGTATAGTTTTACAGATTTAATGTTGATGTTCATCGCGTAAGGGCAGTTGAAACCAAATACACCCCCCCCCCCACCACGAAAGACTTGTTTTTTATGGAACAATGTGCACATTGCAAGCACGATTCAAAACTAACTGCTGGCCTACCAACACTCTTTTTGAATCAAATTATTTTAAATCAATAATTTAAACTAGAAAGAAAAGGCACGAGAAGCTGGATAAGGGCTGTTATGTAAAAGTGGTTTTTAATTGTTGAAGATGCAGTGTCTCATTGTATGGTTTGAGCGCCTAACCACTGTGGCAGGGAAAACGGACTATCTGTAGCTGTCACCAAGATGCCATGGAGAACATCACAAGAGGACCAGCTCATGATACCACCACTGATCTCTGGCTAAAATGTTGTTATTTGTGTTGAGGTTTAACGGCGCATCAGCATGAGCACGCCTATATTGTGCCAAAGATGATACGATACGTTTACACGTCGAGAAGAAGAGAGGAATGAGATCGGCTAAGATGACGAGAGAGAGAGAGAGAGAGAAGAGATGTCATCTGTGGAATAATGAGGATGAAATTCCATGAGAGACAACCTATCGATGGTGGACTTTCACATCCTGCAAGTGGGAGCAAAGAACCTACTTATATACCCCGGGGGCCCGGGGATGGCTAAAACACCCTATCTCCCATTCTTACGAAAGTCTTATCAGCTGGGAGCCATTGAAATCTCAATATAAGATACACCAATTGATGGTAAAGATGATGTAAAAATGTTGAGAAATACATGAACTCAACGACGCGGCCAATCGACTGGGGAAATGCTAGATCTGTCATTCATTGTCTTCATAGACCCATCTGTTCATTATCTTCCACTCTCTTCTTTTTTCCATTTGTGCTTCCATATAGTCTCCCGTTCTCTATTTTCACCTCATTTCCTCACTTCACAATGGTGATGGTGAGGTGACCAAAGTGCCTTATTCCCAGTGGATAGCAGCTGTAGATGATGCATTTCACCTGCCACTTGGATAGGTTGGAGTAACTTTTGATTACATGTATCATGAAGTTGTATGATTATCACTCCTACTGATTTTTCAAAATACATGTACACGGTTATAGGAACAAAAAAGAATCCCAACACTGCTGGTTCCCATCCATCCATCCATCCATCCATCCATCCATCCATCCATCCATCCATCCATCCATCCATCCACCCACCTATCCATCCATCCATCCATATATCCATCCATATATCCATCCATCCATCCATGATTCTATCCATGATTCCATCCGTCCATCCCTGATTCCATCCATTTGTCCATTCGAACATCCATCTATCCATTCACCCATCTATCCATTTATCAATCCATCGATCTATCCATCAATCCATTCATCGATTCATGACTCCATCCATGATTCCATCGATCTATCTAGCCAGCCATCCATGATTTCACACATCTATTCATCCACAATTCCACCCATCCATCCATGATTCCGGCCGTTCATGCCACTCATCCATCCATGATTCCAGCCGTTCATCCATCCATCCATCCATCCATCCATCCATCCATGATTCCACCCAGCCATCCATGATTCCACCCAGCCATCCATGATTCCATCCATCCATTCACCCATCTATGATTCCATCCATCCATCCATCCCTCCTTCCATCTATCCATCCATCTATCCATCCATCCATCCATCCATCCATCCATCCATCCAGTCTTCCTTTCATCCGTCAATCTATCTATCTATCCATCCATCCATCCATCCATCCATCCATCCATCCATCCATCCATCTTCCATATAATATTAAAAATGCACAAAACTATCTTATTACTATTGTATTTAGCATAGATCATTTTTATAGCATCTGTTGTCGCTTGAGGGAGATATGGAGTAATGCCACAGCCGTTGATTAATTAACTGACAATATAATTTAATGGAGCGCCGCTATCTGACCATCGAGAACGACACTTATGATTTACACTTTCAGGAGAGATCATTGCCAGATCACGTGCGCTCCCACCAACTTTCACTCAGCGCCGCGCAGGGAATCTATGAATACAGAATATAACAATGATATTACTTGGTGTATTGACATTCAACAATGTTATCGGTGTCAAGAAGTCCCCAGTGTGGTACCGTCTGTTCGAGATGAGCCCGCTGTTCAGCAACAGCGAGAATGGGATAATTTCATTATGGTTTGCTGAAATAAATAAATGGAAAAAAAAAAAAAACTAATGATAATTTGTTTATTTGCGTTGGGTTCAAGGGCACATCAGGGCGAACACGGCTATATTGTGCCAGCCACAGTTATATACGTTTACACGTCAAGAAGAAGAGAGGAAAAGGACCCGGACAGAAGACAGGAACAAAGAGAGAGGGAGAGAGAGAGAGAGAGAGAGAGAGAGAGAGGGGGGAAGAAAGAGAGAGAGAGAGAGGGAGGGAGAGAGAGAGAGAGAGAGAGATGTCACCCCTGGAACGTCGAGGATGGCATTTCATAGGAGATATCCCACCGATGGTGGAATTTTTACCGCTGCAGGTGGGAGCAAATAATCAACTCATATACCCGGCCCCGCGGGAAAAAACAAAATAAAACAAATAACGATACTGATAGTGATCGTGGACTGGAACATAAGAGTAAGACAGGAATTAATAAACTGATCCATTGTTTACAACTTTTTAAAGTATTTTCTGAAGCTTTGTTACGCTCTGCAGTCCAAGCATTTTTGTAGGCTGCCATTGGACAGACATTCACGCCAAGTCATCGTGGCTATAATACCATCAGTACATCTTATTGTATAAATATTGGTAAAAACATGATCAAATTAATGTCGGTGTGACTGTTTGAGAAGACCTAATTGAGAATGTTACTGAAAATAAATTCATTAATGCCTTCCTTCAGAGACACTCATCAAGTTGCAGCAGTTTCTGTTTAGTCTGCCTTATTCTTTTTTTTTTTTTTTTAAAGCCTTTCAATCCTAAGAATTAGGATTATCTCGGCTTTTAGAAGTTGCCACGTTTTGCTGAGAAATCCTGTGGGTAGAAATTTGGAATTTGGAAATTTTGCCCGGATAGCGGCACTCAGCCTACTCTTCCATCGATTTTCAACTGCTAAGGGTTCTTCAATATGCATAACATACATACGGGACCTCCGAAATATATTCGCCCTTATCCGAGGAGGCTAGACTTCGGGCTTCCCTACCCACAAGAAGCCAGGGGACCGTCGAGTCAGTGAAAAAAATGCGGATTTTCTATCTTCGTGTCCTGTCATCCCCCGATGCAGAACCCGCAAGTCGATACCGGCCTGTTTTCTCCATGAGCAGACGCCATACCCATTGAGCCACAGCGTCCCCTAGTCTGCCTTGTTCTGATGCTACATGACATTTATATCTATGCCATATGAATCTGAGCATGATGTATGTTACAAGTATGTCATATCTCATCACCTGAGATGCCAAAACTACAGTTTACTGTGTCTTTTCTTACCATTTTCTCTCAGCAAAACAGAAGATACAGGAGACAAACATGGACAGAACAATAATGCAAATGAAAAATATAATATTAATTAATATAATATTAATTTTAAGGAGAAGGGATGGAAAGAGGGGAAAGGAGGAAGGTGAGAAAGTGACGAGAAAACGAAAAACTGAGAAAAAAAAAAAAGAGAGAGCGAGAGAAACAGGAGGCGCTGGGGGAGGAAGTTGATATACGATATCAGTAGTGTTGATATAGGTCTGCGAAGTCCTTGCCACCTTTATATTTATGTAAATGGGGAGTTTCCATACAAATTTCAAAATCTCCAGTATTCCCCCACCCTCTTTTCACTGTCAGTTTATAGTCTGTTCCCTTACTCTGTAATAATTTACTGCAATTACGCTGTTCCAGAAAACAATGCTCAGTTAAGTAACCGTTAATGCATCATTGTTTTTCTACCTTTGATGGAAATAGCCCTCTGACTGTCTGCTCCCCATATGATTGACATGCACAAGAAGGGTGTCCCTAAATGTGTTGGGTAGTTATACCCAAACATCTGGTGTGAAAATTTATGAGCAAAGGTTGTCTGCCAAGCACGCATCAAGTGGAATCGACATAATACAGGGTAACAGCTGGTGGGTAACCGTTTGGAGAGAGGGGAAAGGGGAGAGATGGGGGATACAGCGGTTCACAGCACGGTCGTCTTCCCTTGTTTCCCTTCAGGCTGATGTCCCCGTGTTATTTTTGGCATTCCTGGTTCCAAGGTCACGGTGTCCTTCACAGCAAGCGGCTGCCTGAGAACAGCAAGAGCTGAGACTGGATTCACACTCCAGTTCACGAAGTGATTAAATCTCCTCATCAGCCGGAGCATCTTAACTGAAGCAGCAAAGGTTTTGGAGACAGGTCTGCCACCAGTAGCACTCGCTGGCTGTTCATAGCTCTTATTCTCACCTTCTCTGTCTTTGCTGTAATTCAAAGCTTGTATTGTACCTGACTTATTGTGGCTTGCTTAGCTCTGAGCGCAACTTGTTTCATTCTCTGCCCAGTTTCGTTTGAATCACTCCATTCAAAAATGTGCATCCATATGGGGGGAGAAATCTCGCACAAATTTCCGGGTCAGCGACCGAACATCCACTAACTACGGGGCAAGTATTTCTCACTGAAATAACGGAGAGAGCACTAATACTGACTGTAACATTCTATGGGTTGTGGCTGACCAACAGCCAGGAATGAAACTACATGTATGATATTATCTTGTTGCTTCTTCTTCTTCCCCACAGGTGAAATGTCGTTGGTCAAGTAACTGGATAAAGTGGAAGTTGATAGCAAAAACAAAATAGGTAATGAATGAAATGACGTCATTGTATGCTCAATATGGACAACTATGAGAACTTTTTTGGTAATCTGATTATAGAAATCAAAGGGCCCCCCCCCCCCTCCTTGACCTCTTACGATTTACAAGCCATTATACATACCCCCCCCACACACACACACACAACAACAACAACAACAAAAAAAAAACAAAGGTGCTCTCCACCAGTCTGTAAGTTGACTGAAAAAGCAATCCTCATACATCTAATTAGTTTCTGCGTTTTAATTGCGCCTGTTAAGTTCATGAGTGTCGGAGAATCAAAAAAAGCTGTAGCATTATCAGTGGAAAAAAAAAATTGTACATTAATATTTCAGATAATGTAATTTATTCAGAGAAAGACATTTTAAAAGCTTTCAGTTTACGACTGAAACAGTGAGATGTTGTTGATTAGTTTTATTGTTCTGTCCATTAATTGGTTGGTCTCCCCTCTCTGCCCTCCTACGCTCTGTTTTCGCCCCGCCCTTTGGAGAAATCGTAAGGATAAAACAGTGGCCAGCTGTAACGATGCGGTGTTATTCCCTCTCCTTGTGCTTGTGTCTGAGATGACGGCAGCGGTAATGGTCCTCTGTCCAATAAAAAACTTTAAAAAGAAAGCCAAGTCGGAGTGCAAAATGCTATGTCGCCTCTAAATTGTGTAGGATAACAGCCTTTTTTTTTTCTCGTCAGGTCGACGCACGGTATTAAAGTTCTCCTCGCACTATTACGCACTATTAATTTGTGCGTAATATACATACATAATTATACACTTCTTTTGCACACAGTGCCACCCCCGGTGTGGGGCGATTGACAACGTTTGGTACAGCCCCCACATCCATCAGCTGAAGCATTGATCACCAGTGCATCATAGATGTGACATTAAGTACTCTGAACCCATTTGGAATTTGAAGGGCAATTACCCTTTTACCGTTACAGGTGTAAAGAGCTTAGTTCATACCAGGATCATCAATGTAGCTCAGTATTTAACAAAGTTGAGACGTTGCAAAGATCAAAATTGTCTATTTTCAGAGTCTGTAGCTTCTGCTTCCATGAAGTTACAACCAAACTACTCTATAAATCTGTTGAAAATGTTTCATTCTATGAAATTCTATATATAAATGGCTCTAATTTTTTAAACGATATGTTGAAAAATACCGTAAGGAAAACATTTATCGCCAAATTCTGAGTTTCACACAATTTCGCCAATTCTGCCATGGGGAGATAATTACAAAATGTTGAATGGCCATAACTGTGCGTTTTCTCCGTCAAATCACATAATATCAAAATGCTGACAATATTGAATTCTTGTTGTTAAAAACACTCCCGGTGACATAAATTTGAAATCATATTAATTTATTTGTTTGTTATAACTGGCAGAATAAAACTGATAACGTAAAACATCAACATATCACCAAAGCAAGCATCTCTACTTCACTACTATTAAAGTCCTGACAAGATATTACAAACAGTAAGAAGGTTTAGGTTTTCCGTTTGCCCTGCCAGTATTCCTCTTAGCTCCACTCTCTGATACTGGCACCCAATTCTTCACTTCTTCTTCTCGGTTTGTATATTATCTTTGTCAAAACAGAAGGTTTGTTGCTCTCCGGGATAGTTTCCGCTCCCCAATCCCCTTCCTCTCCTATGTTATTTTTAATCTCTCATCCTCTCTTTTTCTCACCTCCCTTTTCTTTCTTTCTGCCATTCTGACTCTCCCCTAGTATTTCCCTGTCTATCAGTGTCAGATCAGTGCGTTCCCAGCAGCCTTCTCTCAGCACGCTCTCTCCGCCTAAACAACGACAACAACAACAACAACAACAATAACAACAATAACAACAACAACAGCAATTCGCGATGACAGTGACACAACGTATGTTGTGAGGACAACGTCAGCAAGTTTGAAACCAGCTCTAATAATAAATAATAAAATTGCACTTCAGTAATGAAAGACAATCACATTTCAATGAACCAATAAACTATGACCCAGGTGTTCAGTCTGGGCACTTAATGTGTGAGTTTCAACCAGGGACTTCTGCAGATCAGACATAATAAGACACGATGTACGTGAGCATTTAATCGTACAGATCCCGCACTGGGCATGACATTCGCAGACAGCCTGACCCCATTGTCCTCTACATCAGGATAATGGTATCAGCGCCAAACAGGCCCGTCTCCCATCGCCTTGTTTACTCCAGACCATTATTTACGACCATCTTTATCATTTATCAACTAACGATCCTATAACCCAGTTTTCGCTTCATCGCGCAATATTGTCTGGTTAGTTGGCCAAAGCTGGTTACAAGTAAGGACCAAACTTTGTGGCCACCACGGATCACTGTAAGACTTCTCCCGAATTGCTTGGCTAGTTATGTCAATCAAACAGAAATGCCAGATAGTTAATGGTAATGTTATGATGAACAGCCATGGAAGAGAAACAGAGGGTGAACTTTATGCCTCTCGTGTTCAGTGTGCGCCATATGTGCAGACAATGAGCAATGAAGAGTTGGGGACGTGCGTGGGAGGATGAGAGGAGGATCCTGGTAGGGCCCAGCTTTGGTAGAACAGCAGTAGATGTTAATAAGTCGTACAAGTTGTCATTGCAATGTTAAACTCTGGACTCACAGGAAAGACTTTGAGGCTGAACAGGTAAATGGCGTCTCTCTTTCTCTTTCATTATGTACCATCTCTCCACCCCTCTCTTTCTTTCTCCGTTCATTCCTTCACCTCCCCTTCAGTCTCTTCGTTCATTCTCCTTTTTTTTTTTTTTTTTGTCAATAGCTCCATTCCTCTCACAACTATATCGTATTAGACTTAGCTTACATAATCGTGCGAGTGCCTAAAAAACGCCAGAACCATCTAAACAAAATGTGCTCCTTCAAAAAGGCGTTCCTTTGATCAATTTAGAAAAATTCTCTGCCACTTCTGCCCACTGGAAAGAATATCATTATCAGGGAAGATAATCTAATTTTCCTTTGACTTCGCATTGACCTTGGAGCTAACAGCACGTGTGTCTGTGAACTTCCGCAATATCTAAGATACCGCTAGCGGCTTTCATGTAGATGTGCAGATAATACTTAGCAAAATGGGCCAAGCCACGTACAAAAGCCTGCGATCGTTGAAATCATTGTACATCTGCTCACTATTATGTCTGTTTGTCTGTGCTCTCACGTGTCTAGTTGTGAACTTCTCTGGTAGACTGTTTGTCTCCTGCATCACTTAGTTACCACAGGCAGCGTTGCGCCAAAAAAGCTATACAAAACTCAAGACTTACTGAAGTACTGTTTCCATCTGCCCAGCAAGCTGCTCCTTTTCCTGCCTTAGTCTCTGTTTTTACCTTGCCTAGCGGAACCTATCTGCATGCTGGACTGCAAAATTTCCACATAATACCAGGTATTGCCGTGCAAGTCCTCCACTGTTAAAGCACTTCCAACATCACCATGTACAGGTGTGGTTACTTAATTTATAGAACGTTGAACAATACTCTCTTGCTCTACTTCCGTTCGTGATAACAATAACACCATAAGAATGAGTATCTTCAGATATATCTGATGAATGATAGGCGAAATCTTTGTCCGGTTGTCTGGTTGCTATAGTCATTATAAACAGTACTAGAGAGCATGCCAAATACGCTGTCTGCCACACTGCAGAGGCGGTATTCAACATTCTGCACGGCTGCCTTGTTACTGGCCTGAGAGATGAATATAATTTATTGGGAAAACAGACCAAAAGCAGCAGCCAAGACACTAGAGCTGAAAATGCGACAACTGGAGATGCTTTCCTTCGTTCTCACAGCATTTAGGATGGAATACTAAGACCAATGTGTCTGGTGTATTTTCAAATGTTCACTGACTCGCTACGCATACGCTAAGAAACCAAAATGATGGTGTAGGCCACTTTTTGTACTTCTCACCCAGCCTGATCATTTTGGTCCATTTCTTTGTAATTGCAAGAGACTGAGTGAGCGTGTAGTGACAGCTTGAGTGAAAAGATAAAGGAGGCGTGTCGATAGTTGCTAGTGAAACTCACATAGCAGGCCTTTAAAATCTGGTCTACGTAGAAGGGGAGTGCAGTGGCTCTTTGGTTTGGCGTCTGCTTCAGGGTGGAAACGACTCACATCGGGGAGGTTGCGGGTTCTGGCCGGGCTCGACTCGCGGATCCTCCCATTAGGGGATGAAAAGAAAGATCGAAAAACCTGCATCTTTTCAGTGACTCAACGGTTCCCTGGCTTCCTTTAGGTAATGAAGCCCGACGTCTAGCCTTCTCGGAAAAGGACGAATATAGTTCGGAGTCCCGTTTGTATGTTACGTACGTTAAAGAGCTCTCAGTAGTTCAAACCCGATGAAGGAATTTTTGAAACCTCTATGAAAGAGGTTCTCCTTCAGGGTGGAAACGCCGGTAAAGTTGCGTGCCGCTGTAGGGGCAAAATGTCCAAATTCCGAATTTCTACCCACAAACATTTTCACCAAAATCAGGCAGCTACTTGAAAGCCGAGATAATCCTACTACGTCAGGATTGAAAGGCTTAAGAAAATAATTATAATAATTATGGTCTATGTAGATTCCATGTCATATCGCGAGAACTCCTCATCCTTGAAGTTTCTGATACATCAACTTGGACAAGCTACGCAAGACATGGTTTTAATCTAACATTAACAACACAGGTGCTCGATACGTTCATTTTACCCTCGCCACTGACTCGGAGCTGGAATAAGTTTAATGTGCAGCCGCCTCTCCGTCCTAAGTGCTGTCACCTGTCTCTTTATTATCATCATTGATGCCTGCCACTCTCTTTTTCTCGTTCTCACTCTGCCTGCAGGGCATTCTCCAATGTTCGGGTTATCATACATACGGTGACCACATTCATTTCGCTCTGGTGCAACTGCCTGCAACAACTGATCCAGAACAATGCAGCCAAAAAGCCAACCTACGTCGCTCTCGCTCCATGCCCACCCCCTACCTTTCCTTTTCTTTCCCACATCCATCCATCCACATCCATCCATCCATCCATCAATGCACGCGTATACGTACGCAACCCCCCCCCTCACCCCCTCATACATATATATATATACCAAGTTCTTTATTTCCCTCCCAAAAAGATAA
>JBCAUA010402258.1:0-18081 GCA_038406235.1 Peronia verruculata | reverse complement strand
ACACACACACACACACACACACACACACACACACACACACACACACACACACACACACACACACACACACAAAACACTAGCTGAGTTTTACATCCTCAAATTGATGAATAATGCCGCACCACCTGTCAGAGCACTGGGTTCAGAATGTTTTTGTTTTTTTTTAAAAATCACATTGCATCAACTTCTGAATCTGTTCGCTTTGATATCACAGTACCCGAGATAATACACATACTATTACATGCCTTACCAAATACTTACTACGGTTTAACTTGATGTGCACTAAATCTACTTTGGCAAACACACAAGGGCCATTATGTGGGAAGGAACTAAGTAGGCCTAATTAGGACGTATTAACACAGTCTGTGTCAATATTCTTATATTTCAAAGAGCTGTCCAGTCTCTCTATTGTCTGCATTGTATTAATTTCGTATTCTGAAACGCTCAGCGACTTCATCATCCTCAAGTTCAGTTATAACACCAAAACATGTGTCGATCCCTATGTTTTTGACAACCCGTTTCATCTCTCTCTAGTGGTTCATCTCAATTGTACATAATACGCAAGCTAAACGTATTATTCCGACCGCTCTATGATTTTTTCTTTCCGATGATTTTATAATTCTATTTCAGACACTCAACGAACTATTTACTCATCTTCAGATTTACTTGGAAAGACAAACATTATAGTAAGAACTATAGGATTCTAGTGTTGTTGTTGTTTTTTTTTGTTTTGTTTTTGATTGTTTGTTTGTTTGTTTGTTTTTTTTTTTTCATCACATGGCATCATCCTCTAAACTTCAATCGTAAAGTAATAATAATAATAATAATAATAATAAAGGGCATTTATATAGCGCCTCACCCCCGTAGGGCTCGAAGCGCTTTACAGAACCAAAATGTTTAGCAGCCACACACGCAATATGCCTGAAAACAAACAGGGGCAATAACATACGTACACATTTATAACATAGTATACAGAAAGACTCGAGACATGCTCACACACATAATTCTGTAATACAATTCAAACCCATACGTAAGTTTGTAGACATGACACAATACCAACCCAACGAGGCCATTTCCACTAGGTCGCTTGGGGTGATCGAAAATTAATTTGGTTCACAGGAAGAAAAACGAATGTGGGAAGGGACCATAACGATATGAAGTGCTTTCTTATGTCAATATTTCCTCATTACAAAGAACTGACCGCCCATCTCTCTGTTCTTCGCTGTATTGATTTAAAAATCTGGGACACTCGGCGAACTGATCATTTTCAGATAAAGTTATAAAACCAAAGCACTTAATATTAGAACCAATGGATTTAGATTTAAAAAAAAAAATATCTCATATTATATCGGCGCAGCATCTTTTAAATTGTTCCACTGAGATCGTACCGCTCGGAAGATGATTAATTCTGTACTGTTATACCAAACCAACCAGGCTATTTTCAGTACTTCACGATGGGTGATGGAACACTGTTTCCACGCTCCTATGGCGCACAAATATAACGATAAGAAATGCCAGTGTAATGACTATTAATATTCCCTTGCTCTAAAGAACCAGTTAGTTTTTCGTTGTCTTGATTCATGATTTGAAACACTCAGCGAACTGATCATTCTTAATTAAATTAAGTTGTGAAAATCAAATAGAACCACTGAACGTTGCCAGATATCACATTGCGTCATCTTCTAACATACCTTCTTCGACGGTAGGGTACCGTACTCCAGATGACACAGACAAATGACATCAGGTACTTCTACACTCTACTAATGAAGCTATTTCCAGTATCTCATTGCGGGAAGCCGAACACTAATTTGGTTCACAGGATGAAAAGCACTCGCACGGCATGTGGAAAGGAACTAAGAGACAGTGTAACAGCACGAACTGTTAACAAATGTTAGATCAAGTAAGCTAACTTTTGTATTTCAAAGAATGGACGGCTGATGTCTTTTATTGCCATGACCTGATTTCATAACACACAGCGAATTCCTCGCCCTTTTAAATGCAGTTATAAAAGCAAACCACATACCAGAACTAATGGATTCAGACCAATGAACTAATAGACTCAGAATGTTCTCCCGTCACCTTCTGAACACTTATGTTCCACTTCGATGGAACATGACACCAAATGATACCATTATTTTAATATCCTACCCACTAAACAATGCCAGTCTGACACTACGAGTGACCGACCACTGTTTAATTCTGGGTTCCAGAAAGAAAAGCATTCACTACGTGGGAAAGAACTAAATGATTGTAACAACAAGAAGTGCTAACAAAATTTATGTGATACTCCTCCTATTTCACAGAATCCACTGCCGGTCTCTCCTTTGTTTGCGATATATTGAGTTCATAACTTATTCACTTAGCAAATTAATCATCGTTCTTAATGCAATTACAAATCCAAATAACACAATAGAGCCATCTTCTAAAAATGCTCCACTTTGATGATAAGTACACAAGACGATACAAGTGCTAGGCCTGTTACTGAGTGGGGTATGTTTAGTCTCTTATTGCGGTGTCCAAACACTATTTTACTTCGTCCAGAGAAAAAACACTTCTCATGTAACTGTAATTACAAAAAGAAATAGCACAAGTTAAAACTCTCTTATATCAGAATCGACAGCTTCCATGCCCTTCCCCATTTTAAATACTCATAAAATTAATCATTCTCAAATTCACTTGTAAAACCAAACCACATATCAGAACCACCGGATTCCGAATATTTCAGATATCACATTGCACTTTGCACCACCTTCTAAATACCCCCTTTCAAAACTACAGTACAGAAAATCCTACACGTACTACCGTCTGGGCTATTTTCAGTTTCTCACTGTGGGTGACCGATAGATCTATTTTGGTTCACAAGATGAAAAGCACTCACGTCGCCGGTGAAACCACGGTAGGCGGGAAGTAGCTGCTATACTCAACCGTAAACTGAAGAAATAAACGACGTGTTCGTTCACCGACAGTCCCTGTTGTAGTGTAATCTAGTTTCTTCACCGCATGCGGCGCACGCAGTTCAGTTTTGAGTTTCTTTGCACAAAACGCAAGCGAGTAGTCGCGTTCAGTCAGGTAGAGCTACTGACTGGTGTAAATCTGCTAAACGATCGGCCAGCTCTATACTACGCCAGCGTGCGTCTTCGAACGACTGGCGGGTGACGCTGTCAGCGAGCGGTTCGCGCTGTGGTACCGCGCGGTATGAATACTTGTAATGACAATGTGTTTTAAAACTGATAGGTCAGCATTAACTGAGGTCAACAGAACACGAGACATTGAGGTCTCAGGTGTGAGAGATAGACTACTTCAAGAACTTCAAGATTGCTTTTTTTCTTCTGTCTCCTTTTTAGTCATTAACTCCGTCTGGAGTCACACTGATACCTCCGAATGTCTAATGTACCGGTGCGGGTCTCCTCCACCCAGCCTAACTCTCCACAAATGCGTTGTTTGACCAATCACTCTTTCTCTGGTACTGTCTCCAGAAAATTGCCTTTTAGCTTTGGAATATTTTCGCATGCATGCCAGTGGTGAACACTTACATTGGATTAGTGGGTGAATAATTACACCGTGATTTAAAAGTTATTGTGTCAAAGTATGTAAGAATAGACAAATCCAAAGATCATGATTGGGACAAATCCAAAGATCATGATTGCATCTTTCGCTAAAATGATGGGAGGTTCATATTAATTATTACTCACCAGATAATGTATTAGAAATGTTTCAAATCGGTCACACCTGCCGTTATCGAATTGATGAGCCTTAAAATTCAATCACAAACAAACTATAAACACCATCAGGTATTCACAGTTCTTAATCTACTTTGGCGGATCGTGGAAATTGAACTCGGAAGCACGAAATACTAAATCAAACACAAGAGGAGAAAGAACAGATTGGGTTCAGGCCATACAGTGAACAGGCCAAGGCTATATTAGTGTTCCTGTGTGGTTATTGTCAGATAATGGCTGCGCTCCCCCATGAAGTCAACAAGAAGAATACGTTCCTAAAGGGATCTAATGAAAACGTTGAGGTCTCTATAATTCAAAATTATGTAGGGAAAGTCTTAGCATTTAGCTCAATGGGAACGTTAAGGTTGAACAGTCTGGAAATTTCAGTTGTTATAGATCTCTCTTTCTTTCTCTCTCTCTCTCTCGCTATGTGTGTTCTTTATTTTTGTGCATCTTTTTCACACATTTGTAAACAAAAAATTCAGATAGCTCTGAGCACGTTCACATGCTGTATTATGATAATGTGTGAACACAGGTATTTCTGTTCTCACACAACATCTATGTGCGTAGTTGTAAAACACTTTGGATCTGTAAAACGTTTCGAGTCCTTACCAGTATAAGACATTATATGTAAATGCCTTTTATCATTATTATTATTCTTATCATTATTACAAAAAAGCTTCATAAAATGAAAGAGTAGACATACGCAAAGATTTTAATATATGATTTCAGACAAGGGGGTCGTTAAAAAATTCTTGACAGATGTCATTCATTTTCAAATTTTTATTTTTTCCCCCCTTGTAAAATATATTTTTTTAGGGCACTGCTGTCACAAGTTATTAAATCCGATATTCTCTGTTCAAATACGCGAGGACAATGGCACTGAAGGTAAATATCCGGTATTCCTTCCGTGGATTGCTATTAATAACTCGCTATTGAAAGATTCACGGTATTGACCCTTTTCGGAAATGCGCGACATGAGAATCAAAATTCATGACGATTGCTCTTATCAAAACATCCCGGGGATCCTTGTGGCATTTTGCGCTATATAAGAACCGGTAAAAGTCACAAAGTGTGCACCTCTTTGGAAAGTGCCAAGTTTCGCCACTGCTCAAATAGCTTAATCGTTTTTCAAAAGGAACTCTTTCTGAATCTCCGTAAGAAATGTATTAGATCTGAGCAACAGTCACACACTGTTAGGAGTGCATAAGTTCTCATTCAACTGTGACCGATAATGAGCTTATCACGGGAAGCACAAACACTGAATCTAACATTATAGGCTTTAAGAGAAAAGACACGCCGAGCTTAGACCCACTGGTCTTGACAGCTAGAGTTAGATTGTTGATAAACAATGGAGCTTAATATCAAATCTTTTCAAAGAAACTGCATGGTGGTTCTCCATCTTTCTTCTTGCAACGACTATCGTTGGTGGCTACGCAATTGTGACCTATACAGTTATATTCAAAATTGCTTACAATTTAGCGTATTCAACTTTGTAAACAAACATAACAAGAATAGCTATCAGGCAATAACTCACAAACTTGTACAAAACAACAGGGTCACCACTACCATCAGTACCATGTGACTGCTGAGAGATTCGAAACAATTGTAGGGAGATTTTGAAAATAATAATTTGTATGTCTTATTTATCATTATTGGTTTTAACTGGCACTGGCACTATGACATGTGACACAGAATGCTCAGGTCCTAGAGGTAAGTCTCAACTAGCCATTCTTCTTCCTAAATATCGTCTTACTTTATCTGTGAAATTCAGTTACACGGAACACTGGTCAACAAGCTACTCTCTTTAAATGTAAACAGACTGTCTGGGGAAAGATGTTATGTGTGTGAACACTATATTTTGTAAAGGACAACTATCTGTAAAACAATTTGTTATCTAAATAGCAGGCAATATAAGATGGCGACTGACGCTTCATGAGTTCACCCGACATATCGTCTCAGATTTCTACCCTTCTTCAACGTTTTTGTCCCAGATAGACGAGAATCCGATGAATTATAGATCCCACACATTGCTAACGGTATCTCCATCGTTTACTATGAAGTTGGTTTGAACATAAGATGTCGTGGATTGTTATAAGGTGACCTATTTCAATTGTTCTATCCCTGAGCGACTCGATTATCGATCTAAAATACTGGATAATCCGTCCGCTCTTCTTTCTGCCTCTCCGGTCCTCCCATCCTCTTTCCCTGTGCACAAAGGTGAACCATTACTCAGGATTATGTTACCGCTATAATAAATGGCGAAGCCATTCTTTCCAGTAGGAATCAATACTGATGCTATTCTAGACGACGTTTGAAGGGACAATTTTAGATTCTCATTAGCGAAGATGACCAATCTGCAAAGGAAGAAATTGGCGCTGGAAATGAGATGCTGTCGTAACATCTTGGCCATTGCATATTTGAGGCATATTACGAATGCACAGGCCAGAGAAAGCAAGAGACCTATTACTGGATCCGAAGAGGACCTTCTAAAAACGAGGATGGAGAAGAAGTTGAGACGGTGGAGCTGACTATACAAGAAGGTTCCGTTTCTTTCCTAAAAGGAAGAAATGAAGAAGAAGAGGGTAGAAGAGAAAAAAAAAAATAAATGAATAGACAGCTCCAGGAAAAGACTGACATGACATGTTTGATGGAGATTTAGGTCATAGCCCTCAATCCACAACCACGAAGAATGGAAGAGACTGTGGCTTGTTAGAGTTACCCCAATAATTCCAGACTCCAGAAACAAACAGACAAATAAATAAAAAGAAGACAAATAAACAAACAAGGAAAATAAAACAAAAGTATCAGAGACAGTGTCAGAAAGTCCTGAGCTTTAATCGTTTGATCATATCCTCACATGGGGCACTTATTATTATTATTTTTTAATTACAAAAACAACACCAAAAAACATTGTTATTGACCGTTTACTTTTTCACAGAAGGTTTTCAAATTCATTTCATTCACGTGTCATATAAGTTGATAATTTGATACAAAACATCAATAAAATAAATGTGAAATTCTGGTGTGATAGAGAAAAAAAAATTAATACCAATTTTCTTTTAAGTGTCGCATGTGATGTATAACCACGGGACAAAAGTTCATCATACATCTTTATAATAACATGTACAGAAATAAACAGTCTGGTACAAGTAATAATATGTTGACCATTTTGATGCTGTTCACCATGCCGGTTGAGAAACCTACCAATTAACATCCATACCGACAGTACAAGGTATCAAAATTAGCCTGTAAAGTCATGGACTTAATACTGTTAGGTATAAAGACATCCATGTCAAGTACAGCAGCTTGCACTTAGAAAACACAGAGCTTTACCGTATCAGTTATAGAGGAGTGAAATGTACTAGCTATAGATTTACAAGGTCTACCTTCAAGCCTTTGTCGCGTAGTCCCTAGTCGTTCTTTCACATTTTGTATTATAGTTATAACGTCATATTTGCTTCGAGCAAGTTTTCCAATCAATGTGCCTGCTTGTAAGTCAATATTCTTTGTTTGCGTTCGTTTTTTATAAGATTGCACAGTTTGGGTTGGTGTGATACCATGAAGTCGATAGGTAGAGCCCAGGCACTTAGAGGTATAGGCATAGAAACTGAAATATGATGAGTGAATGGAGGCCGGGTGAATAGAAGGAGGGAATGATGGATGGATGGATGGATGGACTGAATGATGGATGGATAGATGGAGGGAATGATGGATGGATGGATGGATGGATGGATAGATGGGTGGATGGATGGACTGAATGATGGATAGAGGGAGGGAATGATGGATTGATGGATAGATAGATTGATGCATAGATGGAAGGAATGATGGATGGATAGATGGGGGAATCGATGGATAGATGGAGGGAGGGAAGGATGGATTGATAGATGAAGGGATTGATAGATGAATGGACGAATGGATGGAGGGAATGATGGATGGATAAATCGAGGGAATGATGGATGGACTGATGGTGATGCATGGAGGGAGGAAGGGGATGATGAACGGATAGATGGAGGGAATATGGATGGATGGATGATGGAGATAATGGTGGAGGGATAGAAGGAAGGAATGATGGATTGATGGATGGATAGATTGATGCATAGATGGAAGGAACGATGGATGGATAGATGAGGGAATCGATGGATGGATGGAGGGGGGGAAGGATGGATTGATGGATTGAAGGGATTGATAGATGAATGGACGAATGGATGGAGGGAATGATGGATGGATAAATGGAGGGAATGATGGATGGACCGATGGTGATGCATGGAGGGAGGAAGGGGATGATGAACGGATAGATGGAGGGAATATGGATGGATAGATGATGGAGATAATGGTGGAGGGATAGAAGGAGGGAATGATTGATAGATGGATGGAGAGAATGATGGATGGAGAGAATGTGGATGGATAAAAGATGAATGGAAACAGGGAAGGATGGATGGATAAATGGAGGGAATGATGGACGAATGAATGGAGTTACTGAAGGATGGATAGAGAGAATGATGGATGAATGGTAGATGGAGGGAATTTGGACGGATGATGAGTGGATGGAAACAGGTAAGGATGGAGGACGAATGGATGGGTATTTGGATGGATTAATGGATGAATGAATTGATAAAGATGCAAAGACAGATTCTATAAATCAATATACAAATAGATAGATAGATAGATAGATAGATAGATAGATAGATAGATAGATAGATAGATAGATAGATGGAGGAATGGAGAGATAAAACAGATCTAGAGAGAAAGGCAGGAGTGATAGGCAGAGAGATAGATAGACCAACCGACCGACAGGTAGGCAGACAGGCAAACAGATTTAATCCTCTTTGTCCTTGATAATCTTGACTGAGAGAATCACATTCACGGGCCATAAACAGCTACAACAACAACAAAAATTCCATTAACAGCGAAGAAGACGGCAAACGATGGCCTTACAAAGCCGTGAGTGGATTTGGTTTGATGGATATTCGAGTCTTCCAGCACAACAGCCTGAAGAAATTGACACTTTCCTTGATTAAATCTTTTCTTCTTTATAAAGTATATGTACGTGTGTGTAGGGTAGCTCTTAATGAATTACGTCCACGCCACAGGGGAAGAAGGCGGTGTCAAAATGCAGCAGTGAAAAACGAACGAGCCAACGATGGCTTTTCCAGCAAAGTAGAATTTTGCCACTGTTTTCATCGACCGAAAGCTCTGTCCGTTTGTAGGCTTGTAAGAAAAGCAATAAATTGTTTGCAGGCTACTCGATTTTCTGTTACTTGAAGACATTAATCCAACGCCACACAGTTCTCTGTCTGTAAATATAATATGATCTGCGAGCCTTTCACCTCTACGTCTTGCAAAGTGTGAAAGAGAATAGAGAGTGAGTGAATGGGCGAGTGGGAATGAGTGAGTGAGTGAGTGAGTGAAAATGCGAATGAGAGTGAGAGTGAATGAACGAATGGGTGAGTGCTCGAACGAGTGCTTGGGTGAGTATGAAAATGAGGGAGTCAGTGAAGGAGTGATGAGTGAGTATGTGAATGAGTGCGTGAGTGGATGAGTAAGTGAGTGAGTGAGTATGAGTGAGTGAGTGAGTGAGTGAGTGTATGAGTGAGTATATAAGAGATGGGGGAAAGACAGCCAGTGAGGGAGAAAAAAAAAAAGACAACCACTGATAGGAGAGAGTAAAAGAGATAAGAAAACAGTTACAGAGAGAAAGAGGGCTAAACAGGAAGAGAGAGATAGATACATTGAGAGAGAGAGAGAGAGAGAGAGAGAGGGCAGACCGGAATATAATTCCAGGGAGGCAGGGGGAGGTACAGAGAACACAGACACACACACACACACACACACATACACACACACACACACACACAGAGAAGAGCAGACAGAGAGAGGAGAGCGGGCTAGCTGTCGAATCTAAAGAGAGCTACAAAGAGGAAACAGAGAAACAGAGAAGGGGGTCAGCAAGAACAAGAGCCATAGCGAGAGAGAACTGAAGAAAGAAGATATACCCACAGAGAGAGGGGGAGATAGGAGAGAGAGGTAGCTCCAGAAAATATATATAAAGAGAGGGAGGTAACTATTGAGAGGAGAGGAGGAAGGTACCTGGAGAAAGGAGAGGGAGGTACCGACAGCAAGAAGACAGAGAGAGGTACTTACAGAGAGGAGACAGAGAGAGGTATCACAGAGAGGAAGGAGGTACTACACACACAAACACACAGAGAGAGAGAGAGAGAGAGAGAGAGAGAGATACAGGGAGGTAGCTATCGAGAGGAGAGGAAGGGGGGTAACTACAGAGATTCGAGAGACCAAGAGAGCCAGTTGGTCACTTACCTTGATTATCGTTAACTTTCTCGTCTGCCTATCGATGAAATCTCTTGGGTTCAAATCGTATTCTGCGGATAGACAAATTCGATCGCATTATTTATTTATTTCACCATCTCCTGGGTTCTTACTGACGGGAATTTCCCCTAAAGAGCTTCAACGTTTTATACCGACATTACTTTTTTTTTTTTTTCATCTCATATTCAGACACACGAAAGTTTCCTTCTTTTGTTTCCTTTTCTCGCCATCGTTGTTTTCCCTTTTTTTTTCTGATCTTTTTTTCTTTCATCTTCATTTTTGTTCTTTCCCCCGTCTCTTTTCTTTGTTTCTCTTTACCCTTCTTCCTTCCTTGATTTCCCCCTCAGCCCGTAGCATTTAACTTCCTTATCACCTCACTCCAAATGCTTGCTCTTTCATCTAGGCCTCCGCTCTCTCCATCCATTTCTTCTTCCACAGCACATCAGTAGGCGAGACAGAGCATCAAGAATATAATGGGAGTTCTATTCACATGTAATGAAACTGTCCAGACTCCAGACCCAGTGAGCATTAATCATATCGCGGCACTGAGGAGGAATTCTATTTATGGAGACAGTGAGGAGGACAGAATGAAAATCTAGTGTGGGAGTGGCTGAGAGTTTGCACGTACGCTCATACTGGGCCAGACCATTTTGGTCCAAGATCTCTAAAGGGATCATGTTTAAAAAAGGCTACATAAAATCGGAGAGCCTTCTTTTAATAACAGAAATAACTGAAAGAGGTTACAAATCTCAGAATCTACCGTCTAATACAGCAATACTTGAAAGAGTTGACTCACAGCAGAATTTTCTCTCAAAAAGCAACGTTATAGCAGGACATCGGGAAAAACCCAGCACAGAAGTACGTCAGGATTTTTTCCCACGATATTAAATCATTAACACTGTTCACTACTATTATTGTTTGAAGGGCATCTAGGTTCAATAGACCATGAATCTGTCACTCATAGTGAATAGTATTAGTAATAAATTTTCGACCCATCATAACAGGGTCAAGAAGTGAGATAAACTTAGGAATCTTGGTGGACTGTATTGAAAAAGGCTACAAATCGCAGAATCGACAATCAAACACAACGGCAATTAAAAAAGGGCTAGAAATCGCAGAACTTATACTCAAAACACAGGCATACACCCGCAGACACATACTCACACCCACAAAATTCACACATATAGACACAAACTCACATCAACAGACACATATTCGCATCCACAGAAACATATTGACGCACACATACACACACATAAATGCACTACACGAGAGCAGGCCTAGTAACGGAACAAGCAGAAAAGACGGTACTGAAGGGCACAACAATAACATTTCAACACAATCAGGATACATGATACCCGTCTTTGGAAGGTTTTGGGTTAATATGTTATGGCCATTATGTGACAGTATTGGTGAGAGGGAGATATGAGAATGATAAAATAGTGGCAGGAGCAGAAAGAAAAGAAAGTGAAGAAGAGAAGGAGAGAGAGAGAGAGAGAGAGAGAGAGTCAAAGACAAGAAAAAAAGAAGTACAGGAAAAAAAAATCGAATGAAATAAGAAGAGATGCCTGGAAAAGAAAGCAGCAATATTTAAGAAGGGGCGATATTATGATCGGGCAGAACAAGCCGATGTGTGCGTTTGTGTATATGAGACAGAGACAAAGAAGGAGAGAGAAAGAGAGAGAGAGAGAAGGCGGTAAGAAAGAAAGATAAAGTGAGAAGAAAAAAAAAACCCACACACACAAAGACATAGAAGTCTGAGGCAAAGATGGAAAAAGAGAGAACGCGAAAGAGAGAGAGAGAGAGAGAGAGAGAGAGAGAGAGAGAGAGAGAGAGGAGCAGAGAGGGGAGATTGCAAGTGAATGAAGAAGCAAACATAGTGGTCTCACCACAGATTTTATCAACACATCGACCTGTTGATTACTGTCCGTCTGTCTGTCTCTCAGTCACCATCTCTCACTCCATTTGTTTATCTTTCAATGACCAATACCATCTCTCATTCCACCTGTTTATCTCTCCGTCACCACTACCATCTCTCTTTCTATCTCTCAGTCACGAACGCAATCTCTCACTCTATCTTTCAGTCGCGAGGAACCATCCGTGACCCTATCTTGTCTATCTCTCTGTTGCAAGACTCCACCGATATCAGTGTTGACCCCATCTGTCTATTTCTATTCCCCAGTCACCAGTACCATTCCTGATTCCATTTGTCTCTCTCTCAGTTGCAGGATTCCATCTTTGACTCCATCTCTCGGTCGCTGAGATACCATCTCTGACTCCATCTGTTTATCTCTAAATCGCGGGATACCATCCCTGACCCAGTTTATCTATCAATGACCAGTACCATCCTCGACCCATCTGTCTATCTATCATTGACCAGTACCATCGCCGACCCCATCTGTCTATCTCTCAATGACCAACACCCTCCTTTACCCCATATGTCTTTCTCTCAGTAGCAGGATACCATCCTATACCTGACCCAGTCTGCCAGTCTCTCAGTGGAGAGTACCAACCGGCTATAGCTATTTATAGCGTGGCCTTTCCATACTGGGATGGTTTTTTTTTGCCTGTTTTCATCCTAATTCGCCCCCCCCCGCCCCCCCCTCCGGTCCTCCCTCATCCTCGTCCCCCCCTAACACACCCCCCCCCCCTTTTCGCCTCCCCGGGCCATCAGTGCTGGTTGTGTCCTATCCCTGGAGCTGTGGTATTATTGACCCCTCAACGATATCCTTCTTAATCACTAGCTACTGTTTCCCTCACACTTTCTCTCTCTCTCTCTCTCTCTCTTTCTTTGCCATCTTCTCTCTGTCTCCCCTCCAGTGCTTTCCCTCTGAATGTCTTTCTTTCAGTCTTTCTCTCCCCCCCCCCCTTCTCTCTTTGCCATCTCTCTCTCTGTCTTCTCTCCAGCTCTTTCCCTCTGCCAATCTTTCAGTCTTTCTCTCCCTCCTCCTTCTCTCTTTCTCTCGATTTCATGCTCCATCCATCTGTCTCTTTTCTCCCGCCTAGTTTCTATTTTCTGTTTTTTTCTCGTCATCTCCTTCACTCTTTCTCATTTCAGTCTTTCGTTCTCACCTTTTCACTGCAAGCTCTCTTTCTTTGTCTCCCCCCCCCCTTTTTTTTTGTCTGTTTTATCCCCATATTGCCATGTCTTTCTCTCAGTTCAATCTTTCTCTCTGTCTCTTGTATCTCTCTCCTCCTGTGTGTGTTTTTTTTTCATACCCAACTCCCTCACACACGTGATCTAATCTTTCTCTCTCGATCGTTTACCAAAAGCATCTCTATTCTCTTCCTTTCTCTATTTTCTTCACACATTCTCACTCTCTATTCATCCCCCACCTTCTCTCTTCGTCTCTTCTCTGTGTCTTATGTTCCATGTCTCTTTCTTATCTCTGATCTCTCAAATTCATCCACAGTGTCTTCCTTCCTGTATTCCTTCTCCCCTTCCATTCTTTCTTCTCTCCTTCTTTCTTTCCACTTCCTCCCTTTCTTTCTTTCTTTCTTTCTTTCTTTCTTTCTTTTTTCTCTCTCTCTTTTGTGTTTATCCTTCTTTCTTTCGTTTCCTTCCCTCTGTTCTCTTTTACTTTCTTTTCTGTTTTCTCTATCTTTCCTTCTGTCTTTTTTCCTTCTTTCTTTTCTTCCGTCCCATTTTCGTCTCTTTTATTCTGTCTGTCAGCCTGTCTATGCCCCGCATTCGCGTTCTTTCTCCTTGTGTTCCGCCAAAAGTAATTATTGTTATAGCACACAAAACAACATAGAAATTGCAATACATCAAAATAATTCAAACAACGCCATTATTATGAGAACACAAAATGTCACTATCGTACAAACACAGTATAAATAATATGTAAGTCACAAGCAAGGAAACAGACAATGGCATTTTACCCATTCTTTGACATTTAAAACAACAGAAAAAAAAAAAAGAGTAACCTTTTTCTATCACAGAGTTTAGAACAGGAAGTCAACATCCTGTTATATTTTCCATCTGCTGTATAAAGAAAAGGAAAGATCCAAACTAAAGTCAAACTGAGCTACATGGCTCAAAATAGCTGTCATTTTGCTGGTGGGCCGTTGAATAAAAATCTAAGCCAGCCAACGCAACCCACCCGCAACCTACCCGTATTAAACTTTTTTAAAAACTATTTTCCAGTTCAGATAGCAATTTTTTTTACATGTTAGTAAAGCTTGAATTTTCATTTTGTGGACAATAAATAAAAAAAATTGGCATCTCAGCCGGAAATCTGCCTGATCGACTTCCGACATTTGCCTTGGGCGCGAGACAGGAATGGTCATAGTATATAAACTATCTACAGGGATGAGCAAAGTGATTGTTAGTTGTATTGAAGCTTGTTTTTTTTCTGACTTCTCAGTGCAAGCATCTTATTTTCCGTTGACTTTGACCACCTTACTTCAATGAACAAAATGTATTTTGGTTGATATCTGGGCTACGTTCATGACTTTTGGCTGCAGCCATCATATTTTTCTTTTTTGTCTTTGAAATTTACCTTTTTTTTTTCTATTTGGCTGGACTAGATTCACCACAACGCCGTCAACCCGAGTTGACAAACAAACGTATTTTTTTTTAAAACTCGTTCTTGAAATGGGAACGTCAATGTTTTAGCGTCGGTATATTCAAACCCACTGGCTTAGCCAACAAGATAATGTTGTTTATAGACAGGGGAAGCGTCAGAGATTAAAACAATGGCCACCTCATCTCAGTTTTAAACGACATGTACAGGGTGACTTAATTTTGGGGTAAGAGTACACCCCCCCCCCCACCTTTTTTTTTAAAACAGATATTGTCCTCTGGAATTAAACAGTCCCGTGTGGATAGATATAAAAGATAATGCTATACTCGTCTTGATTTAATCCTCTAACATAAGGAACAGCCTTTGACATAAAGTTATGGTATTGGCTTAAGGTAGACTTAAAGTTTGATAATTCCTCCACGAGATCACGTGCACTAACTGAAAATTGGTTTGAATTAAAAACTGCTCTAAAATTTTGTCCACTCGTAAAACACTGACATTTTTGAAAAAAAAAAATCCTTTAAATGTATCACGTATTTCATGCTGGATTGTAGAAGGTTTGAGACAGAGTGCAGGATTAATTCCCACTGTTTCTAAAGACGTGACTATTGCTATCAGGTGGCCATAATTGTCCCAATGTTCTATTTCTACAACGTATTTTTAATGTGGTAACTAAATCTTACATCTCATCCTAATTCTTGCCCTATTTCTATACCTCATCCCTATCCTAAATAATAATAATAATAATAATAATAATAAAAAACAACTTATAAACCTAAATCTAACGCTTGTCATCATCCTTCTGAAACGACTTGTCCGATTATGGACTCCATCTAAGTCTCAAATCTACAAGGTCTAATTTAGTGCTGCCCAAGATTTTTTTGCACTCGCGACCCCTACCCCAAAAGCGTACAACCCACGCTATCCACTAGGGCCTTCTGTAAACAGTTTGAGTTGCGTTTCATTTTCTGTGATCGAGAGGGAAAGAAATATTTAATTAAAAAAAAAAAAAAAATTTAAAAATGTATCCAAGAATCTTGAAATTATTTATTAGCAAACTAAATAACTTTTGTACTGTTACAAAACCAAAACCCAAATCAAAATATGTAAGAGCATTAAAAGATGTAAGTGATGAATTGGAATTAATTTTAGGCGCCGTCTATTTCGGCCTATTGGCCCAGCTAGACCTGGAGTCTATTTGGGTCTGTTGATGCACCTCTTTCTCTCTGTCCTCGCGTGAGAAAGTTATTGTATCCAGTTAGTTATGTAACGTGTCCGGGAAGGAGGGTGTGCCCCCCCCCCCCCCAAAAAAACCTGCGAACAGACGCTCTCATATGCGAGCCAATACACAATTCTTTCGCCTTTACTATGTGGTGCAACCTTTTGTATTTGTCTATGCTTCCTCATTACAATACTAGCCCCAGACAGACACAATTTTATCCCTTAAAGCAGCTTCTAGCAAGACTACGCCCTCCCCCCCCCCCACACACACATTCCTTTTCCTACCTGCCAAAGCTTTGGGACCCCAAAGGAGGTCGAAATCCAGCGTTGGTATTGGGAAACTCCTGATCTAATGCAATGTCCCGTATCAAGTCACACAACGCAATCTTTGATTGTTCAAAGAGGAAAAGCTGGCAGCAATTATAGACCACTGAGTCTACCTTGACCAGCTAGTCGCTATAGTCAGTTCGAATTCAGTTTGAATTTCAGTAAAATACTGGGAAGTAAAACACAAACTAGACAAGGAAATCCTTGGCATGGGGTAAAAGATAGAGATTTGGTTGTCACGAACTTTGAATGTGAAAGGGTGTTAGTTGTGACATTGTAAGTGGTAATCAGGCGGTGGATACGGACGAGGCGCACACAGGAACGGAGAAATAAGAACAGGAATCCCCGACGTTGAAGTGATGCAGAATATATTGCAGGTGCTTGATAACAGTACGGCATCTGTCTAACTCCGATGCATACGGTGGTCACAGCATTGCACTCCCTCTCTGTCTTCTCTTCCTCTCCAGATGAGCTCTGATATAGAGACATCAGAGCGTCTCGAACCCTCTCGAACCTGCGCGTGTTCACTAGCGCCACCATCACAAACAAAACCATGACGTAGTGCACACACGTGACGTACTTCAGACATACACTTGCTTGGGTCCAGTATCTACAATTACGAGCCACTAAACATCGCTCACAGCACACACTCGCGTGTACCCAACATGTAAAATCATGATTCGTTACCTTGGTTTAGTTTGGATTGGGATCACAGCTCTAATATTATTGCGCTATCACAGCTGTATTATTACGCTATCACAACTATATTGCGCTATATACGTTTACGATTTAGAAATATATATATATTATGCATTTACATTGGGTGATCAAAGACTGAGAAGAAAATATCGACATGTATAAAGATGACACGAATAGCCTGATGCAGAAAATAGCACCTGAGTCTCATTCCATCTTTCCTCATCCCTTGCCCTTTGATAATTCCATTAACATTCTGGCTACAGGTTTCTGAGAGAGAGAGGGAGAAAATAAAAGGGATGTGACATTTCTTCTGTGCTGTTTGCAGATGAAGAAAAAGGGAAGAGGAATCTACCTATACATCTATGCATCCGTCCATGTATTCATCCATCCCTGTATCCATCCATCCAGCCATCCATTTTCCACCCATCCATCCATCCATCCATCCACCCATCCATCCATCCACCCATCCATCCATCCATCCATCCATCCATCCATCTAATCCTCCCTCAGTCCATAGTCTCACTCACCCACCACCTATCCACCTAGCGCTCTATTCATCCACCTATGATTCTAGGATTCATTCTTTGCCCATCTACAATCACACGGTTGTTGAGCTAGTTTTTTTTGGCGCCGGCTATTTGGGCCTACTGGTGCAGCTAGACGCTAAGGTCTATCTGGGCCTATTGACGAACCTCTTTCTCTCTGTTCGTACGTAAAACAGTTATTTTATCCAGTTAGTCGGGAGGGGAGGGTACCCAAGCCCATCCCCCCCCCCCCCCCACTGCCACCTCCAACTGAGAACAGACATTCCCATGTGCGAGCCAACACAAAATTGTTTCCCCTTTGCTTTGTGGTGCAACTTTTTTATTTGCCTATGCTTCCTCATTGCACTACTAGGCCCAGATTTTTTTTTCTGACTTCTTGCCACTTATTTCCCTTGTGGTTCAAGGCTGCTTTTCTAAACCTTTCATCAAGTGCAGGTCTGTGGCCTTTCAAATGCCATTTGTGTGGATGTGAGACTGCTATCAAACCCTGAGCTGAAAACAACATCTCAAGCCTAGGAAGACTACAGAATCGTTATGACGACACTAATCTTTTTACTGCGCGGATGGTTGCGAAATTTTCTTTATTTTTTTTATTTCTTATTTTGTAAAAAAAAATTTAAAAAAATAAATATATTATGTTGCTTGTTTATTCATACATCTATTCCTCCACCATCCATCCATAACTCCATTTACCAATCCATCCATTAATTATTCCAGCCA
>JBCAUA010402147.1:0-18083 GCA_038406235.1 Peronia verruculata | reverse complement strand
TATTCAAAAAACCAATAAAATGATTATGTCCAAAAAATGCGATCTGGACCCTTTCTGCATGGAGGCTCACATATATTCTGATTCCGGCTTATTTTCTCAGGAAATCACTTGTAATACCTGAACCACAGATAGGCAACACTGTCAAGGCAGTGGTCTTCATTAGAATTCGCATTTTTTATTGTGGATATGTTTATTTCGCCCTTTCATTTTCTAACAGGGCTTCGTCACTGAACCTTCACACATGGATCTACCGAGATGACTTAAAAATATTACGAAACTAAGGAGCACAAAATTAAGAAAACAAAAGAAGATACATATTATTATTAACATTATCATTATGACTGTGTTTATGACAACCAAAAATCAAATTTATGTAATGGTGGACTATAATTATGATACAAAAATAAAAGAGATTCGGCTTCTTCAGTTTACACTTTACTGCTGGTAGTGCATTAATCCAAGCCGCAGACATGAGCAATGTAATATGAAAATAAAACACCCTATATAAGCTTATAGCGAAGTGGTTCTCAACTAACGTAGTGACACCGCTATAAAAACAAAGCGAAGTAATAGTAAACTGTTGAAATCAAAGCTGACGGAAATGTACCCGACAAAAAAAAAAAAAAAACTTAGGATGTATTTTTCATTTCGATCTATTCCATTGCAACACTGGGCAATCAATATGAGCTTGTTAACCAGCATCCATCTCGATATGTAAAAATCATAATGCCACATTTATTTTATTTATTTATTTATATATTTATTTTTAATTTTTTTTTTTAATAGTGCAAAAGTATGCTGGTTCAGCAATTAATTATTTTGTTTAATGGTGCCATGTACAGTGTACTTGCTATGCTTTAAACTCACCCTCACATAATATATTGACACACCTCATGAGTACCCCCCCCACACACACACACAGGCATGCACGCACGCACGCACGCACACACACACACATACACACACACACACATACACACACACCTAAATCTGGGGCAGAACATTACATTTTCCATGCCATGTGGCATCAGGAAAAACGCGTAATGTATTAAATTTCCGTAAATCATTGAGTTATTGTGTTGTAATGTTAGCAAGATTCACTGATTTCTATCCAGATCATAACCCTAATTTGCTTGGTATGTATGAGGCTGCCACTATCTCCTCATTTCACAAGGAACACTTTCCCAGTCAAACGTGGGCTTCTAAAGAGTGGGCAGATTGGCATAGATAGTTTGCTGATTAGGCAGGAAGAAGCCAGAGACACCCAGCATTACCGGGCTATACTGGGAGAATATAATCAGTTCAGCCTTACGAGCTGTTATCGGAAATTTAGTCCGGAAAGTTGCATTTACACGATCGAGGTTTATCGGAGTAATACTTAAAGAAGGGGGTTGTTAGTTGGGCTACCGAATAATTAAACTTTCGAGAGATTTGTTTGTTTGTGTTAGGATTTAACCCCACAGTACCACGATCATGGATGTGTCGCGGCTATCAAGGTTGAATACGTTTAAAATGAAATTAATGTCTGACCATGAATTGGACGATCAACGATCGTACAGCGGAGTTATCAGAATTGAAATATGTGAACATACGTGACTCACCGAAAGAAATCTTTCGTGAAGTGCTGAAGTTCTACATAATAACATGTATGAAAGTGTACTCCACTGCCTGTAGTTCTTACTGATAAAAGGATACTATTAAACACTAATAAAAAATCGCATTAGTCGTTTAAAGTTAAAACAGCTGTTGGGGCACAATTTGCAAAGCAGCGAATTCTATGCACACCTCAAAATAATATTTTTCATTATTATATTCAGTCAGTGGCTTGAACCACGGGATGTAAAATAATGGCTGTTAGTGAAGCGCAGAAAGGCCGAGGTTAAGTCGATATGACGTTAAACCAAGTCTCAATGAATCTGTCCAAATGACAATTCATCTTAGAAATGGGAAAGGCTTATATAGTTGCAGAATATGTTTATTGAAAGATTATTATTGATTAACTAATTAATATTTTTTCATCGCAGCATAAAACACAAAAGAAAGAAAAAAAAATTAGTCCTGCTAAAAATGACCATTCCTTGCAAATATGTACATGTATTATGTGTAAAATTTTACGTTTTCTCTTTTCGAGCCAGACACACATCGTTCATCCTTGCGTTTATGTTGGAATTTAATGACACACATATGCACAGTGACGGCTGTATTGCTCCTGGTACGGCAGAGCACTTTCAAGAGTTAGAAGATAATATTTAAAAAGAAAATATAACAGGTATGATCAAAGAGTGTAGAAGTACAAACTGTCAAAATGAATAGGCCTATAATGCGCTTTGCCTCTTGGCTTTGCATATTTTCACAAATTTCTTACAACACGTTCATGTTGATGGTTTCAAATTATATGGGTCAGAGGACCGTCTCGCCAATGTAATGTGATGGAAAGCGAAACAAGTGGGCAATAAAAAGACTCTCCAACTCCTGATTTCCAGTCCACTTTATTCTATATATTATACTTTTACACGGCCCTACCTGTAAGGACGTTGTGTGCGATGAAAGCGGTCTTAGTCAAACTTTTGTAAACTTCAGAGAGCTGTACATTAAGAGGAGGACCGTTCTGTTTAGGAATAACTTGGGAAGCACATTGTTTATCCATAGCATTATCAGGAAGGGAAGTGAAGACATTCCCATTTGTTTCTTCCTTCAGTGATTTAAACAATTGTATGGAAATATGACTGCTTTTCTACTTTCTTGAATTTTTACAAAATCCCTTCGCTCATGGATATACAACATCGTATTTATTGAGGAACAAATACCTAATTTTACTGACTTCTTTGCTTACCAAACGCCAGAAGAACCGCTTGAGCGATTAGCAATAAATATTCCTGAACCTTTGAACAGACTGTTTTCCCGATATGGAAGGAGCGCCCTGCTAGGCAAGCCGAAAGGGACCGAAACTCAAAGAAGCCAGAGACTGTGTATGTGCGAATCACAGGTCTTCCAGATTCGTGGTTTTCGATGCAAACCTTCAGAACATTCCTACTCTGTAGTGTCATAAACTTCAAATGTCCTCTCAACAGGTGTTCAAATCTACTGGCAAAGAATGTTGATCTTAAAGGAATATGTAAAGACTACTGAAGTATAAGGGTTTCTATAGTGTTCGTTAAATTTCAAGAAATGACTACAGAATACTTTGGTGCAAAATGAGATAAGATATGCACTTTATTGCAATTTTTTTTGTTCTTCAGAATACAATCCTACATAATGTTTGGTGAGGGAGTTTTTGAACAGGTCGACACAATGGCCTTCAATAGTTACAGGATTTAAAGGAAAATCACATTGACGATTGCTGATGCATGCGGATCCTGCAATCTGGGGATAAAATGATCGAAACCTGCTTTTTTTTCGGTGTATCAACGACTGTGACTTCTGGTAGAGAAGCCCGACGTCTAATCTTCTCGGATACTGGCTAATGTATTCCGGAGGTCCCATGTGTACATTGGGCACATTAAAAAAAAAAAGACTTTTGCAGTTAAAAATCGATGAAAAGTAGGCGGGGTGCTGCTGTCCGAGAAATATTTCCATTTCCAAATTTCTGCCCACAAAAACTCACTAAAAAACAGTCAGCCACCTAAAGCCGACAATGTTACTTTCTAGAGTTAAAAGGGTTGAGGCATGGACAGATGAGTGAGAGAGGTCTCGTGGAGACAAGCAACGTTGACTGGTAATAAATTATTATTCACGGCAAGTCTTGACCACGTATTTCTACTGCTCATAAATCGTCGTGATTTTTTCCTTCAATTTTAAGAGTTGGCATTATGTCATGTGGGGCTGGAACTTTCTTTGTCCGTGTACCCATGACAATTCACATGCAACTTCATGATACTTGACATATCCGCCCATCAAATTTTAATTTCAGTTTTTCTATTAGAGAGAGAGAGAGAGAAAAAAAAAAAGACATGGAAATGAGAAAGTTATACATTTCTGTGTTATTTGTTTTTCTTGAATTGTTTTGCTAGTTGCCGGTCTGATAGTTTTATTATATTTTTATAAAATGGGAGAGCATATTATTGTGTTCTTTCTGGTTCAATGCCTTTGGTTTAAGTCGGGGTAAGATTTGATTTTTTTTTTTTTTTTAGTCTGCTAAATTTCGTCCATATATTATCTGATTTGTTAGAATCCTCTCAGGTGATATTACGAGGGTGTTCAGAAACATGAGGTACTGATTGACTATTGTGATTTAATGCTTCTCTACATTATGAAATTGCAAGAAAAACCACAAAAGGCTTATGAGCTCGACAACTGCTGAATGGATCCACCTGAAATTTGGCACACAACATTGTTCCATACGGATACGTGTTTCTAGGTACATCACCCCGAAAAAAGTTTATTATCTTTGACGTTGTTCTACAAATGCGATAACAATTGAAAAGTAAACTCGCGAGGGTCCTTGATCCGAATTGTACGTTCGTTAGTATGACACGTTCAAAATACGTTCACTTCGAGTAATATTTTCAATCAACCAAACTGTCAGCATAGAGGTGTGCATATTTATCACATATTTTAAATCGCGGGGCTATATTTTTTTAAAAATCCACCAAGAGGCCGTGGGCTCTCTTCTGGTACTTTTACAAAATGGCACCAGAGACAACTTTAAAACGAGATGAACCAGTTTCGTTGACTTAAATTTGTTAGCCTGAAACTGAAATAGTAAATTTCATATATTTAGCTTTCGCATGCCATCGATGTTTCATTATAAGATAACATTTTGCATGGACAGATTTCAGTTGCCCCTATCGGATTACATAAATGTAGACACAAGAAATACATCATGCACAACCTTTCTAAGTTTATACCATAAAGCAACTTTGATATAAAAAGAAAAAGTGCTGACACATACTGTTTATTTTCAGAGGCGAAGCTATAAAGGATGTCTTGACTTTTTTTTTCCACAGAGTGGGTTTCTCAAGCAAGAGCATTGCAGGATTTGTCCTTTTCACGTTGTTGCGTCTCTTATTTGGAATACAACTTATAAATCCTTTAAAATAGATAGTAGTGGACATTAGTTTATCCTATAGAGAAGATGCAGGAACATATAAACAAGCGTAGAAATATAGGATACATGTATTTTCAAGCTATCGTGCTTCTATAAAAGCCATCAGTTTCTCAGCATGTCCTAGGATGACATGGACAGAAGCTTTATTTAGTTTTCTGTTTTTTTTTTGTTTGTTTTTTTTACAGTTAAGTCACTGAATTATTTTTTTTTTTATGTCATAAAGTATTTCTAGTCCACTGTTACAGTTTTATTGTCTTTCATAACTGATAACTGCACAAATAGAGAATGCAGTGACATATTATTTTATTTCAATTCTCTGAAAAGAAAAAAAAATCTGAAATTTGTCTTCGACAACTTGAAGTGAACTTTGTGTACTCTGTAAGCTTAGAACTGAAATAAACCTCATGTTTTTTCTTGCAGAGTAAGCTTACGCACTAGATCCGCCCCGAAGTGCTGCTCATTCGTGCTTCTTGGTTTAATGTGACTATCTCCGTCCAATCTAGCATCGGCTATTTTCTTCCTATTCATGAACTCAACACTTGTCTAAGTTATCTTTATCAAAATTATCCACTTGCAAAATCTACTCAGCTTTGTATTAGTCACAAATATACATAAAATTCTTTGTTTCTATTGACTCCTTGTATTTCTTGATTTACCATTCCCACCAGTAAACAAATTAAAGGGAGGGCAAGAATAATAGCAAAATAAACATGTACAGTCTTTCTTCATATTAAAGTTCGTCATTCAGAAGAAAAAGTTCAACAATGATAGTTCAGTGTATACTTTCACACTATCTTCAATTCACATGTTGTAAACACAACCACTTGATCCTAGATGTTTTCAAACTAGAAGATGTTATGGAGGCCTAGACTTCATAGATTTAATCATGTATAGCAGAACCATCCTTGTAAATTGTATAGAAAGCAGCGTGATAAAATGATATTATTGCACCCAATCCCGACCCGTGCGAAGCCATACCATAACAAACAACCGCCGATATCAGAGTTTGCTTTGCAGCATTTGCTCATAACGATAGGAGTATTTAAAGAAAATAAACGAATATTATGCATTCTCATCACAAGATGCCACTACATTATGACAAAACTAATTTAATATATTTTAATACATTCATTATAGTTTAATAGGGTGCACTCAAAAAATGTACTCATTCTGTAACTGACAATAAATGCAATTATTGTTTGCTGGCTTAGAGACAAGATTAAGTAAATGTATAAACTGAGCATTTTATGTTCACAAAAGTTCACAGGGACGACCACTGCACACATTGTGTGGTTGTTATTGTTGGACATCAAGTCACAGATTAAAAACAAACAAACAAAGTGGAAGGGGAGAGGGGAAGGGCTATTATGGGGGATGCAAAAATAGGATTTGTTTCCCCCGCCCTTCCGTCGTGAGTATTCATCATCCAGCTCCGCGTGATCACAGCCTGGAATTAATCATTATGACTGCTGTTCCCAATTTAGCAGCTGCTTCAGTGATGTAACGACGTCTAACTCAAAAACATCAGCTCACCACAACACCAAAATAGCAACATGCGCAAGAGGATGTGAAAAAAAATTCCCGTTCGGGCCTGATGCTGGGCAGACCGATATATGAAAATGTTTACTATAAAATGTATTTGTTTATCTATACACAAAAAAAAAAATATTTAGTATGAAGTCACTTACGTCTAGCATGGCAGAGTGCAAGGAATGCAGGAAGAGAGTAGATCACAAACCAGACAAAAGTCCACCAAAACAATATGTACACATTTTGGAGAAATAACAATTTGTTCCAATATCTTTATAAATATGAAGGTGATGCTATCTGCTAAGACAAATATCGAACTACAGCACAAAGTATTTTTGGGATTTGATGTGGAATGTATATTTGTAAAGGTATTTATACGCGTTCATATTCGCCTAAAGTATGTAGACCCATATTATATTCTTTTGGTGCTTTGTGCAAATAGATCAGAATTTATAAATATTTTAGGAACCCATGTATGATGCAAATCATGAAGTGACAATGTACGTGGAACAGTCTTTCTCCGCTCAGGCAAAAAAACTGTTTTGTCATGGAAATTTCTTATAAGTGCCCAACAATTAACAATGACAAAATACATGTAGTTAAAGATACGAACATTTATCTCACATGCCTTCCTACCTTAATCATCAAGGAATCCACCTGAGTATCCATTGCAACATTCGCCGATGAATGTATCCATGGTTTATCAAATAATTTAAAAATTTAAGCTTTCCTTTTATTTTTCTGCTGTTTTGTTGATTTAATAAATGTTTAGCTGGGCTGACACTGTTTGTAGACCACTATCTCTCGAGGTCTATCCAATCTTCATCATGGGGAAAGTATGTGCTGATGTCACTGCTTCACCCGGCGTCTGGCTGATGTCACACACAAAAAGGTAACACATTCACCACACCAAAGAAACGAGGGAAAAATCATGAGGGAGGCAGGTAGAAGACCCAAAGTGAAGATTTGGAACGATGAGCAGTGCGGCGTGCGCTTCGAGTGGCTCTGGCTTATGCCTCGGTCGGTCGTGCATTGCATGGGGGCCGATAGCTGGCGCGCGCCCTCCTCCCAGCGCTCGGTGATAGGAAATACATACTGTGTCCTCTATTCCCCATTAGATATCTCCTCCAGAGATGGGCCGCTTTTACAGAAGAGCTTATCGCCAGGCGTGCGACTAATCTCTCGCAACGGGTACAAGCAATAAACATGTATTTTCTTCTGCTTCATTACACTATTTCAATATTCATCTGTTCTAACTCACACTATCTCAGTGCCTTTGCTAACAACTTATTACAACGAAACACTGGGCAGTCTCTGCAGGCAAATTACTATCTTCTGCGAACTTCTAACTACTTCTGACTGCAATACAAAGACATCGCATTCGGAATGAATTCTCCCATATGACATTGTGCCCTTCAGCATCAGCCACTCACTTGCCTTTTCTTATCCTAAGCACTTTACTTCAATGGTAGTACAAGTTACATTTCGGAGATGTTCCAGACTCATAGGCTACATCGCCTCACTTATCAAATCTTGTTTCCTTTGTCTTCATTCATTGCAAAAACCATAACCTTTTCGCATTTTATCGGTACCTCTGGTTTGTGTCACTCTTCTGTAAAACAATCCATGCAGACTGTTATTTTGACTATTCTGGACTTGTTAACTCTATAGGTGCTAAGCTTCTGATATTGATACACAACTGCCTGTGCGAGTCTAAATTCTGAAGATGTATTTAGACATCCTAAATTTTAATTTACAAAAAGCCAACTTGCTGAATGATTAATGGAAAATTTCATTCCACTCCATCTCGGAGACAGATGGAACAGTGCGGCAAAATAGAAAACTGACCATGAACTGCAATACAGTTTTTGATTTCTTCTCAAGTAAATAGCCCCGTGGTCGCCCGAACAACTTCTATAATCCGGACAGGATCAGACGATGAAAAACGGGAGAAACTTTCATACTACTTTTTCTTTTCATTATTTTCATAGACATTTTTTTTAATCCCCATGCTACGATTAATCCCTTGCAACTGCTTATGTCAAAATAGAAACGGTCATTTTGAGAACGTCTATTTCCTTCAGGTAAGTTGTATTTCCTCAATATTTTCACGTCTATGGGTGTGTGTGTGTATTTTAAAGAAAGTGTCTCGATGTGCATTTACCAAAACCATAACTGCTTCCTCCTCTCTTTGTTTTTGTTGGTGCTATATGATGTCGGGTTTATAAAACACTGCAAAAAAACTCCCTCTGCTTAGATCATGTTCTCTTACCGAATACAGCCACCTTATCAAATCCTGTCCAAAGAAAGCGAAAGGTCAGAGTTCTACGACATTTGGAAAGATTCCCTGATGTAGCCTATCACAGCCAAAACCAAGACTGTGCAAAAACAAAAAACAAAAAACTAAATCTGATGATGGAGTTACACTTACATATAGCTTAACCCTAACCTTAATCTCTACCCCAGCTTTAATACAATACCGTACTGTGATAAACATCGCTACAGGAACCTGTAGGAATTCAAGTGCATGCAGAGCTCCTTCCTCCACACGAAGACTGCAGCGATATTTAGTGTTCGGATTGTGAGGTTTGTTTTTTTTAAAATTATTATTATTATTCCTCCGTAGCTGAGTGCTGTTGAAACTAGGTCTTTGGCGTAAATTTGTTTGTATTTTAGTTCGCGTAGAATAATGAATGTGGAGTACCAGAAGTTAAAGTCTTGTAAATATAGAAATTTAAAAAAAAAAAAAAATTCGTTTGTGCCTTTCCGCTTCTTATTTATTCTTTAGGTGCTGGATAAGAATGCTTTTACTGACACCACCAAGCCTGTCATCCTTCATTACTTGAGAACTTTATTCACAGAAAACATTTATTTGCTCTCGGCTAACTCGCACGCTATTATTCCCCCCAAACCATGTTCAAAGACCATTTAAAAAATGCACCACTGCGAAAGTCTCACTAACGAGGCATGCTCGCAATAAAATTATTCTAGGTGATTCAGCTCTTGCTTTTCTAACACGTGAGAGAAACAAGAAATCTCTCTCGTGTAGACTTAAATTTTGTCGCTCCCTCAAATAATTCATGGCTCACTGAAAAGTGATATTACATGATATATCTATTACACTCGCTAGATAAAGGCAAAATAAATTATTGCATCAACGTCCGCGCGGGAATGAGTTCTAGGCTTATATTTCCCCAGCCCTCTTCTTTGTGTGTGTGTGTTTTGTTTGTTTGTTTGTTTGTTTTTTTTTCGGAGTGGATCGTGACATCCTTATCACAACCATGGATTCTTAAATAAGTAACCATTAAAATAAATGGCACACTTTCGTGATCTTGCTTCGTTACAGCTCATTCCTACCACCTCTGCCCGACCTACCTTAAAATAGTAAATCCGGGTTTCGTTTGTTTTGGCTTTTTTGTTGTTTTTTTTTTTAATCGAGACCCACCTCTTAGTTTCTATACCGAGTGTTGGTTTAACTTCATGACAAGCAGTATGAAATCAAAGCAAGCTAAACGTGTTCGTTAGTGATGTCGAATGCCTTGTTATTAATGGAGCGACACTCAAGATACATTCTGGTTTTATAATCTGAGAGTGGATCTTTCATACCACAACAGGATGGTGAATTCTTTTTTTTTTTTTTTTCGCTCAAAAGAGAATGATACAGACGATAACCCATAAAGGCTTTAACTGTTACATTTGGCCCTAACACTAGTAAAAACTATACGCCCTGTATCAGTTATATTTTAAGACCTTGGGAAATTTAACATGTCATGACGACATGAAAAGGAAACAAAATAATAATAATAATAACAAACAAAGAAAGATAGGTATATTTGGAGCAACAGCCATATCAACGACAATATTTTTATCAGTTAATTTGCCAGAGTTGTAAAAGAACAGTTCACATCATTCCAAGCGTGTCTTTATTCGTGTGTGTATCCCAGCACTAAGAGGAGTAGTGGAATTTACAAAAAGGGAGCGGGGGGGGGGGGGATGAACATAAAAGTGGAAGGCAGGTGGAAGAAAGCAAGTGTGATAGTGATACGAGAAACTATACTTACATCAAACAACTGGCTCAGAGGCAGATTTGTTGGGAATCACGTTCGGAGGTTATATATCAGGACACTGAACCAATGTCCGATCTAAGAGAAGCTTTCTGAATGCCCAAATTTAAATCGACGGTTTGAGCAATGAACAGAGGAATGCCAACGCAAACCATATCAAAAGTATTAATTCGACTTGAACCGCATTTGATACTTTTTTTGAATGTTTATTTTTCTTTCTTGAACAGATTTCACTGAACCAAATTCATTTGAGTTGCTTCTTCAGGAAAAGATAACAAAAACAACACAACAAGAATTAGGGGGAGGTTGGGGCGATTTTCCATGATTTGCATGTCAAGATAATTTCAAGATTTGCATGTCAGTTGATAAAATTGCAGGTAACTCGTGAGTCCGACATATCTCTTTAAAAACAAAACAAAACAAGATCAATGTTTCTGAGTATCACGTTGAAAGAGAGAAATTGTCCAGATTTCTGTGTCCACATAGTAGTTCACAGATCAGATACTTTGGTCACTCCTAGGTATGTTTGAGTATCAAAGAAATTGTTTAAATTAAGCTTACAGACCACTGTAGTCTTTTGATATAGCCACTCACACCAAATGTCTGTAGTTGCATAGTGGAAGTCGGTGTTCTTCTTACTTCCTTTCTCTCTCTTTCTCTCTCTCTCTCTCTCTCTTTCTCTCTCTCTCTCTTTCCTCTTTTCGTAACGAGGAAACTCGAAAAACAGTGAAAGGGCTGAGAAAATTAACGACTCCAGATAACCAAACTGAAATAGAAACTCAGATCTGATGGCACGCATCATGGCCTATATAGCTTACCACAAATCTCCTTCCCGATTCAGTGTTCACCCACCTGGTCAGGAGAGGGTAGGATTACGTTACTAATCGGTGACGCCTAGACGGAAGCAAAAAATATGTTGGCGAGCGACGCGCACAGAGACCTGAAATGAGGGGGTAACACGCGCAACGACATGACTGTTTACGACTGATAATGATGGTTTGTGACTGCTTAGGTAATGCGATCAGCTGGCGACGTATAAAGCAACTGAGTCCACGCGTTTGGAAGAAAAAATCCATCAGGTCGAATTCATAACTCCCACAGGATATTTAACCTTGAGAGTGTTAACAGAATTTTGAATTTCAAGATTTTATCATGAAATTTCCATGTTTCAGAAATTTCAGAATTTGGCTTGTAAACAACATGAGTCAAATGCTTAATAAACGTTATATTATCTTAATTGGAAAGGAGGCCAGATACAAACTGTCATGAGAGTATTTGACAGAATGGTTCAGTTGATACAGGCAGAGTTAAAGGAGACTAAAACGCAGCGGAGGTACTTAATAATAATACTGAGAGTATCCGCTTTTCTAGAGAGTCGAGTTTGACATGTTTAGTACATAAATGTAAAGCACGTTTGACGTGAGTGAAGCATTTTATAATGTCAAAGAACAGAGTTACGACATTTTATCAATATTTCTGGGTGATTTATAACGTTAACGCAGGCAGTATGTAATGCAATTTGCTCATAAAAATCCTCTAGTCTCGCACGGAAAGCGTAGAGACTAATGCTAATTATAGTCATTCTCCTCTTAGAGAAAAGCCAGGAAAGACATGCAGGCAAATAGTGACAGTTTCTTACAAACATAAACCTAGAAGATTCATATCTCATGAGTACTGAAACTTTAAGAGTGAAATAACTCGAAATAACCATCCTCATGATGTTGAAAGACGTATAGCCAACGCAATGTAAGAGTGAAATAGTAATACTGTAGTCGTTTTTAAGAATATAGTATATGCAGTAACAGAAACCAGTATATAAGCTTATTGTATTTTTAAAATTGGCGGCAGAATAGTGGTGGGGGGGGGGGGGGTGTCGGGGACGCAGTTGCTATGTGGTATGGCGTCTACTCATGGAAAAAACATGCCGGGATGACAGGACACGAAGATCGAAAACCCGCATTTTTTCCTTAACTCAACGGTCCCCTGGCTTCCTGTGGGTAGGAAAGCCCGACGTCTAGCCTCCTCCGAGAAGGATGTATAGATTTCGGAGGTCCCGTGTGTACGTTACGCACGTTAAAGAACCCTTGGCAGTTCAAACTCGATGGAAGAGTAGGTGAGTGCCACTGTCCGGGCAAAATTTCTAAATTCCAAATTTCTACCCATAAAACTTCTCAGCAAAAATTGACTTCTAAAAACCTAGACAATCCTACTTTCTTAGGATTCAAAGGATTCAGAAAAAAAAAAAGTGGTCCAAGTGGCTCTACCATCTCCAGACTTCTTTTGTAAAGCAAAAGTTCCACTTTCAAAGTCACTTTCTCATAAAGTCAGGGAAGAAAAAAGAAAGTGCCTGTGCCTTTCAGCATATGCTTATTTCCAATACAAAGTAACCAAAAAGAAAACCAATCGACTGTTTTTAAAGCTTTATTAACACGTGCAATTCACGGAGCGTATGAACTACATTGACATGACATCACTGCAATCGTTTCAACGAACAAGAATTTGTGCCCATTCTGAAGTACACAGAGTTTCTTTCTAACATGAGTGTATTTATTTATCTCTCGATCTCTTATTAAAGCAAAGAAATATCAGGAAACGATAGTAGTGGACAACTTTGTCATCCAAAACAAATCGTAAACATTGACACTTACAAACATATTATAGCCTGCATGTACATATATTTCTTAAGCTTTTATCAGAGACCTCCAGAACATTAACTGCCGCTTATAAACATGAAGACATTAATGATCGAAGAAAAACATTTCCTTTCATGTTTTCGTAATTCCATAAGAATTGAATGCCAGGGCTGTGTTTTTCTCTGTAGGTTTTGGGGCCTGTATTGTTCTAGAGAATGCAAGACGTTCAAAAATTTACTAGCTCTCGAAATAATTTGTATCTAACCTCATTAAATGTGACATTAGAAAATAACTGAGTCACCATGCACATTTGCTGGGCAGTTTGATATACATGAATCTCTAAATTAAATCTATGATAGATTGATTGTTGTCATAGTTGAAACCATTAACTCTATAGATTTTTTTTTTTTCAAAGGTCATATGAACAATTAATTAAGATGAACGATAATACGTCGATCTGTTTCTACTCCCGTGAGTATTACCGGTAGAACCATGATATTTTATAGAAACTACATAAAAAAGATATGTACAACATAATATTATTATTTACGGATCCACGAGGGAACATGACATGGAACACGAACTATGACACAAGAATGAATTTAGAAAAAATCGTGGATATTTATTACGTATGTTTATTACGTATGTTTAGTCTGAACTCAGCTGACACATGATGTGCGCATTTTTCTGCTTTTAGTATTATCCTAAAAGGAAGAGTGAGTACCTAAAGTTTAGCAGTGACAGTAACATAATAACAGAATAGATCTATTGTAACCTTAAACACGGAGAAGCTAGGGCTCTCTAAGACTTCCTCTTTTGACAGACTGCGCCAGTAGCTTCCGTTATTCATCTCTCGTATTACGATTCCTTCTGGCTGTGAGTCAGACCTCGAGCTTCGCCTGGAGCCTGGCCTGAGTTTTTTTTTTTTTTTTAACACACACGTCCCAACCACACCTTAGGATATTTTGTGCGCCAAGGTAAATTTAGTAACTAAACAATATTTCTGGTCTTTGCTGACCATGCGCTTCAACTTGATTATCATTCTGTTACTTAATTACAATCCAGCTTTGGTATAAAAATCATAATAAACTGCTCTTCAGATTAACATTACAAACATAACACACAAACGTAAAACAAAAATAACATACACTATTTCGATTTAAATTTTTAATAGGGTAATAAACCCTATAAACAGAGATTACTTATAAACAAAACAGCAAGAAACAAAACGTATTAACACCGATCATTGCTTTGTACTCGTATTCTTTGATAGCATTCATTGTTCTTAATAAAGAAATGAATGCAGATACAGAAATAAATATACCAGTATTACGAATCTTCTTGTACTCATTATGTGGAAAGAATTATTTCACAGAAATGGTCAACCCGTCTTAGGACCTTAGGATTTCTCCCTATTTGACTTGTTTTACTCTCCAAAGGCATTCAGTGCGTCTTTGCAGTTCAAAAACTGCAATGCCTTTTCCTTAGACCAACAGATGGTATTTTTCACAACAATCTGATACCAATTTCTTCAGTAGCGTGAAACCAGCCGATTCTGCACTGGAAATGAACTATAACACTACAGCACACTGTACAGGCGCGAGACATCTGTGCATCTCGCTTATCATTTCCCTATCCTACTAGACTCTGACGGAACAATGTTTTTCTTTGATTTACAGAATTTTAAACATCACATCAATATGATGTTTTGAATCAAATTCAAGGTAACTATGACGCTGACTACGATAGTGTCTATCTAGGCCTAATCTTGCAATGAGGAAGCATAGGCAAATTAAAAAAAAGTTGCACCACAAAGTAAAGGCTAAACAATTTTTTGTTGGCTTGCACATGGGAGCGTCTGTTCGCAGTTCGGGGGTGGGGGAGGGGAAGGGGGTTGGGGTAGCCTCCCCTCCCGACAGTTACATAACTAACTGGATAAAATAACTTTCTTAAGCACGGACAGAGAGAGAAAGAGGCGCAACAATATGCCCAAATAGACTCTAGGGTCTAGCTGGCCCAGGTGCACCAAATAGACGACGCCTAAAAAAGCGAAAATGTTTCAAAAAGATACCATCTTTTTAACCCCACCACTCCATTCTACGCCAGGCTCGATGGCAAAATATTTGGCAGAGCCTGCATTTCTTGCCTCGAGACGTGCCTTGAGACCGGACTCCTGAAATCGGTCACACATGCAGCTACTTTCCTACAATTTGGAGAGATCGGAGGCCAGACTCGGGATTGGACGTGTGTGGGCTGCTTTAGTTTAGGTCTGAAATGAATTTTGGCCAGTCGTATTGGAACGGAATTTGACAATTTGCGTTTATTGTGGGCAGTTTAAAGGAAAACAGTAGCTATTTCTTACGTTGAGCAAAATCTTCTATCCAGTCAAAGCTTAGAAGAAACAAAACCAAAGGGTTCTCATTCTCCTCTCCAAACCAATCCATTAAATAACAGTATACTGGAATTAAGGCTGGAATTAAGGCAAGAGTGATGGACAGTTTACTGCTTTAGAAAATGGAAGATTAAAATTAGAATGCCAAAGAACTTCGAACAACTGTTCAGACCTAATAAGATAAGATAAGATAACATAAACTTTATGTGTCCTCAGAAAGGATATTCCATTCACAGTAGATGAGATACAATATACAGAATTATGTGCAAATATATCACTCACAGCATTAGAACAACGCAGAGTCAAGTAACATTGCCTGAGCTCTTAATCATCATAAGATGTGTGTTTTATACAAAGATCCATTGTTGGGACGGACTGGCCATTTGACACCTCTTGGGTTAAATCATTTCTAAATATTTGGATAAGGTTATGAGGGAAAAAAAAAAGAAGTGAGTGAGTGGTGAAGTACTAAAACTGACGGATGGAGAGGTCACAAAGTTCAAGAGGCAGAAGAAGATCATTTCTGTAGTCCACTTCAGTCCTGGTGTACAGCATTCTGGCGCCAAGCTCACTCACTCGAATGTAACCTGTTGCTTGACTGACATTAATCGTGAGCATGGCCGAACTAAGAGAGAAGTGAGTAAGATTTAATGGTGAGGGTGCGTCGGTACAGTCAATCTGATGCCCGCGTGAGATAGATGTGTCAACATAAACATTATCTGCAATTAATGCCACAAAATTATCTTCTAGGGCCATCTAGTCTATTTTCTTATTTCCGATACCGCCCCCCCCCCTTTTTTTTCTACCATTCTTTCTGTCTTATGTCACCCGTGCAGAGAACAACAACCAAAATAGACACTCAGTGCAATGCCGTCAGCCGTATCGATAATGCGATCATGAAAAAAAAAAAAAAAGGGAAACAGCATCGGAATTACAGAAAATCTGTCCACTTCAGCCTAAAATTTATTCCAGGAATGGGTTCTTATGCCCCAAGTCATAGCTATATTATGCTTTATAAATAGGTCAGTTTAACAAATATTCGGAGGTCGTTAGAACTGAAACTTAAAAACAGACTGCAAATACATTTTTTTTTTTTGCCAGGTAAGATTTTAATATTTAATCGTGATAATTGATATAATGCTTGACCAAGAAAACATTCCAGGCTAGACCACGTTCAAATTGTTAGTAACTCATTACATCAACAAGAAAGTGAGGTAGTCAAAATGGTATTGAAAACATCTGTACGAATGAGAGCTATAGTCACAAAATCCACAGCAGCCATAGAGAAAACAGAGTTAGAAAATAAAGATATCACTATACCATTACACACCTACCCACTCCCCCCTTTCACACACTTACACACACACACACACACACACACACACACACACACACACATACACACACATATATATATATATATATATGCACCCACAAACACATGCAACGAACCCAAACAAACAACAAACAAACATAACACATCGTGACCTCTTTATGCTTCACCATTTCAAAGCATTTGAGAACAGCTGGCTTTTTTCCAAGGACATGTCTAATTAATTCATCCTATTAATTAAATGTGTGCTAGAATAAATATGCTAAGGCGAAAAATAGTCCTTGCACTTCTTCTCATTATTCTATAAATTATTCTATAAATAACAAGAGGGCAAAACTGGAGAGAGAGAGAGAGAGAGAGAGAGGAGAGAGAAAAATAAATAGACGAGAGAGTGAGGAACGAAACAGACGGAAAAAGACAATGATAGGAAGAGAGAGAGGGGAAAAAAGAGAGAGAGAGAGAAAAATGAAAGAAATGGAGAGAGGAAGAGGGTGAGGGAGAGCGTGGGTGAGGGATCTAGACAGAGATAAAGAACAGGAAAAAAAAAAAAAAGAAAATGAGAAGGATAGAGAGAGAGAGAGAGAGAGAGAGAGAGAGAAATTGCGAGATGAGCAAGGCTTCGCAGCTGGGTGAATCCTGTGCCGAAACACGTTTTTATTTCTTTTAAACTTCCTGCCCTTTGTTTATCTGTTTCCCGACTCAATAACAAAGGAAGCAGGTGGAAGCCAACTGCTTGTAAACGATATTATACAAACCATTTCAGATTCATTAGTGTGTCCGGGAGAGGGAGTGTCATTCATGGAGAGACGAACAGGTTAAATCATGGACGTATACATTTAACACAAAGAAAATCTTGTTTTTTGTTTTGTTTTGTTTTGTTTTGTATATATCTTTCCATCTTTTTTCCATTTTTTTCTCTCTGTCTCTTTCTCTCTTTTCAGATTCACTTTGTGCCTTGCAGAAAGATAGACCGTTTAGGTTGAGCATGTAAACAGTGAAAGAAATGCACTGGGGGAATATACTCTGCATCGTGAGTCATAGGACAGGAAAGTGCATCGCCAAACCTTGCATTCACGGGGGGGGG
>JBCAUA010401928.1:3470-18089 GCA_038406235.1 Peronia verruculata | reverse complement strand
CGAGAGGAGTGGAGGGGGATGATGGCCAGATCAGCAGCGGTGCCCCGACGGTCGACAAGACTACGGGAGATGTAGATCTTGGCAGAGAAAAGTTGAGGCTGTTGTGGGAAAGAAATATTTGGTAACGATGAGATGAAAAATTATCATAATATAATCTTTTAAAAATTTTCCACTGAGTATGTTTTAAATCAAATAACCTGCTAGTTTGATACCTCATGTGCTTAGTGAAACGATGTCATTTGGCAGAATGTAAAAGTAGCTCACCGACTGAACAAAAAACATGCACTGACCTGGTTTCTGGCTGAGTCGGTACAGAAATGTCTGTCTAGGGTCAGTGTGATCCTTCAGCGATAACTGCAGCAAAGAACCAGACTTTTTCCACTTTTGCATGAACCACATACCTACAAAGACACCATTTTACGATGAAGGTGTTAAATAGTATGATTTATTAAATATTTGGTGACAGGGGCTAAAACATTTCTCTGCATCTCTTTGTTTCTTACTTATACATACATGTACTGCTTTTTTCAAATAACAAATGTGAGCCAGTTATATACCAGCAATACAATTTCAGTGTTTTTAATCATTTTCAAAATGTAGCAGCAATAAGAAATGTACAAAGATGAAGAGAATTATCATCCATTTGTGCAGAGATAATTTGATAATCGATGAAATTTTTCAGTCTTTCAGAAGGAAAAAATTGTTCTAACAATCATCCTACCTCTTGTGGATTAGAAGAAAATACCCTTCATAATTAATTTATAGGAGAAGAAGGAAATGAGGAAATGAATGGATAAAAAAGTTCTCTCTTGATTTTGAAAATGTGATGAGAATCATGTTCATATCATCTGCTCAATGAGTGTCTGATACTCAATCTACTGGGTAATTTCTTAAACAAATCATGGTATTTAGATTTCAAAATTCTTTTCGACTTTGCTTGGATCTTAAGGGCTAAGGCTGTGGTACTTGGCTTGGTAATCCTGTTTCTGAGACTTAATATATCAAATCCATATCTCGCTTGGACATTTCTTGTGTCTTTGGATAGGATAAGGATAGCACAAACTAAATGCCTGCTTAAATTCCTATATCCTCACCAATCCACTACAATGGTATAAGTCAGAAATTTGTCAAAATGCAGCATATCTCTCTTGGCATTCCTAAGAAGTCAAGTTATCAGTTATTGTAAAAAGAAAAAAAAAAATTTAAATATGCTAACAGATATTTCAATTCAAGACAGCTCAGTAGAATAAGCAATGGTAGAATGGTGTGGCCAACAAAATGATGTTTGTGTTTTAAATTTTTTTTTTCATCCATGTCTCAAAATTGTTGAAAATGATGTGATGTGTCATAACACTCATAAGACAATTTGTCACTTTTGCTTTGCCCAGTTTGAGAAAAAAAATAAAAAATATTTCACCATAAAACATTTAGCACATCTTTTATTTCAAATGATGCAAACTATTATTGAATCTGCACTGGAAACAATGCTTGAAGAGCAAATGTAATGATGACATCCGATCTCTTCTCACTGAGACTTACCCATATTGACCAGACCACTGGTGTTGTACAAGGTGCCCAAGTGGGGCCCGGACAGGGATAGAAATGTGTACAGTTTGGGCAGCAGCTGGGCCATCTTGGGCCTCGACAAGGTGGAGCGGATGATGATGTTACCCAGCGAATGGCCAACAAAACTGGAAAATGTGAAGACAACGAGACAACTAATCATTTCATTTCTTAATAATTTTCCAATGCAAATAAATTAAAGTCTATTTAAATGATTTAAACTGGCAAAAACAATCCTGATGTAAATAAATTATTTGATCAACATTTCTTACCTCTAATTCTATATAAGATTAGGAATTAGACACACCAGAAGAAAAAGTACTTTTACTTCAGTTAAACCTTTCCTTAATTCTATGGTATGAGAAAATGGTCAATGTGATGACGTTAAATCTTTAAAAAAAAAAAAAAAAAAAAGGAGAGAGAGAGAGAGAGAGAGACCTGTTGCACCATATAACTGAGGAAAAAAAAAAAAAGAATGAATCATCTATGTCACAGTAGACGGTAGGTGATATATCCCAATGCTCTGCTCATTAAGTGGGAGGTTGTAGAAGCAGGATGATGTGGATGATGTAGAGAAGAGGGTGGTGGTGGTGGTGGTGGGGGATGGGGGTGTCTACACATGGATAACACTTTCAATAGCCTACATAACTTTCTGCTGCTGTAACGTTACCTTATCCTCGTGATGTGAAAGCCAAAGGTGTCGAAGAAGGTCAGGATTTCGTCAACCAGCCTGTCGGTCATCTTTTCAAAGTCAGCAAAAGTGTCCTGCTGTAAAGAGTATAAAGCATAAAAAACATAGAGTTTGTGGATCATTAATCTCAACAGCCGGCCACATTTGATACTGTGTTAGCAAAGACTGCAAATGACTGAAAGCAACAAACACATGTGTGTTAGAAAATAACTACAGAGCACAGACCCTAAAACAGTAGTCACAGCCAGGATGTACAGAAATTCAGGACAGTACTTCAAATATGTTTCAAGAGCTCCTGCAGGTCTTCGCGGGGTAACCCTTTTGCCACATCAAAAGTGTGCTGAGTTTTCCAAATCCTCACTTAAAAAATTATTTCTATGCAACATTGTGGCTGACTAGAGTTTTAAGATAAGGATTCTTTACTTTCCTTATAATATGGAAATAGGAATATTCACACAAAATGTACACTGGTCTCTTGTTCTATAATAAAAGATGTTTATAAAAACTTTGGATTTCCAATGAGCATGCATCACCATGCAGTTTTAATAAGCATCCTTCTTTTCATAGAACAATGATGACATATTATGGTAAGTTACTATCTCATTAGCAGAAGTTCGGCAGAAAATGGTTCCTGATTTCATAGTAAAGTATTAAAAAAGTATTTTTCATTTTGATTAACTAGGCTGCCACAACGTAATTTTTAAAAAAATGATTTTCTCTCAAAAGATTGCAGTCACATTCAAAGGCCAGTCAATACCCTTTCCTATGCTAGGAACATTTGAACAGGCTCAGCAAAACAACTCTTAGCTACTTTATATCCAAAAATTTGAAGAAAAAAAAAGAACAGTTTATTTCCTATGACCAACTTATCATGGTATGGTTTTAACAGGCATCCCTCTTTCTCATAGAATATTTGTGGCATTCTTAAGTTAGCCAATAATCTTACTTAGTTCTTGTCAGGAACAGCGTCCGGAGAGGCTCAGTAGACAACCAATTAAATCCCTTAAAAAACTGAACAAAACTGTCCACTTCCTCAAGCCAATCTTTCATAGTAATGAACAATGGGTATTCTTTTTCTCAAAGCATAGTGGTGGTGCTCTGATTAGGTGAATATCAGATTTGTTTGGAGAAACATTTGGAATGAGCCAGCTATCTAATCTCAGCAGAGCAGTCTCATGTTTAAGTGTTATGGATGACATTAGATTAAAAGTATACATACCTGGTTTCTTTCTGACATGAGAAATTCCAATCTAAATCCTGGCAGAGCCATTTCAATGTACGTCCTCACTAATCGCAAGTCTGCACTGTTACCTGATGAGGCAAAGACGAGTTTACATAATGGCATACATCACTGCCTATAGAAACTCATTAACATTCAGCACTGATGGATATTTCATTTTCTACTTAAAGATGTCCATAAACGAATGCTATTGCATGTGAAAATGTTCATGAATCACTGAAAATATTAAAAAAGTGAAGTCTCCAAACCTTTTTTCAACATTACGGCAACATAGGTTTTAACAGGCTGTCGATGCCTCTGCCAGCTATATAAATACCACCAATAAGTAGATATCAGATGGAAATGGTATGCTGTTCATCAGTAAAATATGGATGAAAGTTTTAAATAATGCTCTGTTTGAATGAAAGAGCTGCTAAAAAAAAACCCAGTATTTTTTAAAGTAATTTTTCTGAAAAGCTTAATCATATCAATGGTCCTTCCACAGATAAAATGTTGTAGTTAAAATTATCATGTTGGTGAAGAAAGGTTTTCACTACAAAATTCCACTCTTTGGTCACTGTCAATAACAACGTTCCCACATCTTTACAGATGGTATATTTATTATTATAAAGATAATGCAGCTGAAGCCCAGATAAATCTACTTTCCTAGGATTGAAAGACTATACATATAAATGAAAAATTTTTAAAATATAGAGACCAAGTGTGAGCCACCCTGTTATTTGGCAAACACTTACCATCCAAGCCATGTACACAGACAATCAGATGAATTCCTGATCCAGAGTCATCCAGGTCACTCTGGACTTGAAAATAAGGGATGGTGGACGCCAATGTTGGACATTCACTGTAAGAAACACCATCACTGAATGTAAATCTCAAAGTTTGACTTCACAAATAACTGGTTCAGCAAAATACTGCCATACAACACCTTTTCCTTAGGACTATAAAAGAATCTTATACCAGACTATCCAAATGTAAAGAGAATTTTTAAAAGTAGGAAGAAAAAATAAAAATGGCAATCACTCAATCTGAAATTTCTGATGACACAAAATAGCAAATGTGATAATACAAATATCTTGCAAAGATATTATCTATAAGGAAGCATAGCTAGTTAGCTTTTGTGTTAAGGAAAATACCCATGCCATAAGTTAAGTTGCAGGACAATTTTCATGCAATGAATGGAACAGTAAATAAAAAAATATTGTGCAGCCTCATATTGATTAAATATCATCAAGAATGATTCAGTAAATAAAACAAACTGCTATCACTGCAAATAGCAGAATATCTTACCTGTACAGATAACCAGGGAAGTTCATCTGCAATTTCAGGCTTTCACGCAGCTGTACAAAACTGAAGAAATGAAAAGAGAAAGATATATCACTATCAGCCAATCAAAGTGACGTATTGAAAAGATGAAGATAGTGTAGATGATGACATAAAGGACAACAAAACTAAACTGTATAGGCTAAAAAAAATCTTTGGTAAAAGTGGAGGGTGTGTATCTCAGCTGATAAAACTAACAAAATACAGAGTCACATGCACACCTATGCACACCTACACACACCAACACAGCAGTATTACATCAGTTTGTGACAAAGTTAATGAACAGAACTATTTTCAGTTGAGCATTTGTGGAATGGAAATGTATTCATCAGTACTAAGTTGATTTTTTTCTCCCTCCCCTTCTTTTTTCCTTTTTTTCATAATGTTATGTACCCTGCCACATTTACAAAACTAGCCTTGTGTTGCCTGTTCCTTCCATTTCCTTCAATACATTCAAGGCTAATTTCATTACTACTAAAACCTAGGGATGAGCCAAAAAGCTCCAGTTTTCTCAAAAGAATCTGATTAGTTAACACTGTTGACATTTCCATTTCTCTTTCATCTATACCATAGATCTGCAACATAACCCATAAAAGGCTGATGGACTTGAAAACTACTGAATGTATGTACATAAAATTTGGCACACAAAATTGTTGCATTAAGATTTGTTTTCTACATATATATACCCACATAAACTTACTATTTTTGGCACTATTCTAAAAAGGTGATAATAATTTAATAAAAAAAACTCACGAGTGTCTCATCCAAATTGTATGTGCCATAGAGTAATGCATGTAAAACACGTAACATGTTTTTATTTGAGTAACACTCAGATTAATCATCCAAAATTCTAACATCCAAATGTGCGTGCTTGCCAAAAAGTTGCCATACACTTAAAGTTGCAGAGGAGTAACAGTCTGATTTATATTTATATTTTAAAAATCTCTCATGAAGGCCGTGGGTTCTCTTTTAGTATGCTATAAAAGAGCAACAAACAATGATAACAAAAAGACAAGAAGCAATATATTCTTTTAGCTTTTACCATCCGAAACCATAAAAAAAATGTGACTACAATACAGTAGTGTGAACTTACTTGACTGTATGATGACCAATGACCGACACCAACCGCGGTGGTTCTGGCTTAACTGCATGAGATAACTCTGGATAGGAGGAGGAAGATGATAGGAGTGCTCTCCTCTTCTCCGTGCCCCTCATCATAGTCCTAATGGGAGCAGCAACAAAGTTGGTTAGAAATATTTGCAGTACAAGAAGCAAATACCAAACAAAAACTGTCACAAGAAATGCATGGTATTTCAAATCCTGCGCAAGGTACAATATTTTGACTACCGGAAAAGAAAATTTATTCATATTTCCTGACTCAATCCAGTTACAAGCAGTAACCGACTACAAACATAGAATGCCATTGTTGATTATGAAGGGATTTGAATGATTGACAGGCAGTCGCCTTGTACACTTCCCAGGTAGCTCAGGACATACATGTCTCCATGAGGGTTGTCTGATTAAAAATACATTATGAAGCACTTAGTGTAATGGGAAAAAGCAATGATAAATGACAGCTTTTATAGTAGTAAAATCAGTTGTAAAGTTGAATGCTTTCATTTCAAAATCATCCTAGGGAAATCTAAAATTTCTCACGTAACCTGCAAACACAGCTCACATCATTTTCTTGTTTTAATGTGCCTACTGTATTTTATCTTTTACTTCATTATTTTCATTGTTTTCTGATCCCCCACTCCCTCTCCCCTTTCCTCTTCCACCTCTTTTCCTCCTTCCAAGAACAGATGATTAACATATATAATAATAATGAAATAAACAAATAATGACATAATTACTGCTACTCTTCAGGACAAATTATTTCAGCTACATTCAAATAACAAAATGTGCCTGCTCATAGCACAAGTACAAATAGTAATTTCATACAACTAGTTTTTAAGCACACATGAGTATAATCCCCAGCCCTAATGCCTGACAATTTTGAGCCCATAACAAACTTCATGTTGTACCATTTCTGTTTTAGTTCAGGTTTATTCAGTTTATAAAAGAACAATATAAATGCCTGTTCCATAGCCTTGTCTCTAGCTGTTGTGGATGCTGAGTTTTGCACCTAAGAGACATGTTAACATCCTCACTTTTATTGCCAATGATCCTGGTCAGGACAGAAGTTAGCAAAGTAATGTAACATATAGTGCTTACAAAAATCTTAAGCTGATAAGTCCATTCTATTGAGAATTTTGGTTAGAAATTCAAGATTGTATGATTTTTTTTTTTTTTTTGCTGTACCACAGAGGAGGCTTAGAGAAGTAAGATTTTGAGTTTAGCTCCACTCATTTAAAAAGTGAGACACAACCTTGCCATTGTAGGGACAGTGAGGGTATGATATGTTATTTGTGTCCATTTGTGTCACAATGCATAACTGCTCAAGTGTGTATAACCTCACCCTGAAGACTGATCCTCTGATTCTGATTGAGATTTCCTATCCTCCTCTTCACAGTTCTTGAGAATGTCCGAGTCGCTGGATGCCCGGTGGCCGCTGAAAGGACCAGGCTCTACTGCACTAGTCAGCTGAATGGAGGAAGGGTCTATCACTGGCTCTACAGTGAAATGGACACATTGCAAAATGACAAAAATGATTGAAAAAAAATAAATAAATAAATGTAAAAAAAATGCAGCATTTTTCAATCAGCCAAATGCGATATGATATAATGAAATCAGGCACTTGGCAAACCAAGGTGAAAGGAGAAATTACAACTGTTCCAATAATCAATTTTTAAGGCAATGAGGGAGGCCACAAAATCCTTCTATGTTCATTTAAAAATAAATTTCAGAGTTTTGCTGAAATTCATTGTGTCAAAATTCAAAATGTGCAATTTAGTGACATGAGCAACAGGAGATTTAACTGACAGGCCATTTTTTGACTCAAGTCAGCTGCTGCAGCAGTAGGTCTCCGCAAATGGACATAATTAAAGACAATTTCAAAATGGGGTGATATTTTACAATTTGGTCAGAATGAACAAAGATCAAGCATTCAATAATTTTAATATTTGATTTGCATGCTAATTGCTACAAAAATGATCATCGTTGCCGTTGTTCGCTATCCATCTATAAACCCAAATTGAGCAGATCTTTTTTCAGTGTGGGATATAAACATAGCCCTTCTCTATGTTCTCTATGTTTTCTACTAATTTCAGTGTTTTGACCAATAGAAATGCTCATATGTTTGAAACAGTGGTGAACAGTTCACAGAAAACAGAAAGTGCCACTTGCATATGATCACAGCTGTGGCTATGCACGAATAGCAAGAAAAGAACTAGGTGTTATATGATGCATAAGAACAAAAATTTGACAGGAACTAGTCATAACTATACATGTACATGTATTCTTCCCAACATGTTACAACGTGCCACAATAACTAACTTTGGAAAACAGTTTTTTCGGCTGTAGTTGAAAGTTACTCAAATGCTCCGAATGTGAAAGTGGGCAGTAATGACATCACGTTAACACTGAATTCAGATATAAACAAAATAATTTTAAATTAACAAAAAAAAACCAAGAAAGGAGATCCTGATATTTTGACAACAGGATGTAAAACAAAAATTCAGAACAACTGGATGGTTCTGTACAGGACTCTTTTCATTGGTCTGTGCTGGAGTCTTGTAGAGAATCTTTGAATTATATGATAAGTCTTGCGCCCAGAGCAAGTGAGTCACAAGAAGCTCCGGGTGATCACAGGTTACGGCCGTTTTTAACTATTTTCCAGCTCAGATACGAAATTTTTCTTTTATGGATAGAAAAGATAAAAAATTTGGTATCTCAGTCAGAAAAGTTTAAAACGGCTGTAACTTGAAATCTCCCCGATTGACTTCTGACTCATTTGCCCTAGGCACCAGACAGGTCATAACTATCAGCCCACCTTGTCCACTTTGAAGTGATCTTCGGTACTCTTCTTTCAGCAGCTCTATCACCGTCACCTTCTGTTTTGGATCCATATAAGAGTAGCGGATGTTCTGTGATGTCGCGGCTGGCACGTTTCCAGTGGATGATGCTGAAGATATGGAGACGGTCGTCACAAACTTGGGGTCATGGGCTGCTTTAACTGCTGTTGACGATAATGGAGAGGAGCTGATTTCCTCTTGGGAGGAAATCTCACTCCCTAAGGCACTGTCACTGTTTCTCAAGTCAGGGCTCTGAAAGGTTTCGCTGGTCTTCTCCGTGACTGACAAGGATGACCCCTGATCTGATGAGGTGGCTGGTTTTGATGATGATATGAGAGTTGATGTCGATGTATCGGATGACTGGGTATTACTGAAATCCTGACGGTAAGTTTCAAGCACATCATCATATCCATTTGCTATATTTGTGTCATCGTCACTGAAATCATCATCATTCGATGACAGTATTGCTGTAATATGAGTTGGTGGAGGTTCTTTCTCCCCTAAGGCCTTACTGATGTCTTCTTGCAGATTTGCCATGTCCTCTTTGCTCACTTTGGAAGCAGGAGTTGTTACACTCCCTTGCACACTTGGAACGGGCTCAGCGGAATGGCTATCACGTGCAGCTGATGGTGAACTTGCAGATTTGTGTGCACCTGAGACGCTGACGATGGAATCCCGATGTGAAGGTGGAATGGGAGGTTTGGAGGTAACAGTCAAAACAGAATCACTGGCTGATGATGCCCGCTTCAAAGATATGTGCGGACCTTCAGGCAACATAGCAGTTGAATTTGAAATTGGGACACTGCTAGTCCTATCCACTGCCGAGAGATGGGATGGATGAGGTTTACTTCGCGGTGTGCTGGTGCTCGACACGCTTGAGCCACTAACCGATGGGTCACAGGCTTCAGGTAGAGATTCTTCACTGCCGCGGTTCATGCATGCTGTTGGTAATATGGACGAAAGAGGTGAACTAGAGGACTTTTCCATGTAGGGACCTGCAGTGAAGGATGGAAAGAAATTCAGATATAAACTACAAACAAATATGCAACAAAAGAATTACACACAAAAAAAAACGAAAAATACAAGATACAAAATATATTGTTCATTATTCATGAGCAAAATATCTTTAGAAGCAGTAGGACTACTCATAGCAATAGTCATAATCCCAAAATAAACTTTTAAAACAGTTGTATAATCTCTGTCATCACAATCAAGGTAAAATAACATTTTAAAAAGCACACTGGCATAAGAAACAAATTATTTCTTGAAATGAATTTTTTTTTTTTTTCTGACTTACCATAATAGCTTTCAGGAGAATCTGGACTAAATGTGCCTAAATGGACAGCTGCAGAAGGCACTGTGTCTGGTATAGGTATCTTACGATAGCCAATCAAAGTGACTCCCAAAGGTGGAGGAATACTGTCTGTTTTAGATTCAGCCTCACTACAGTAATAAGATGATGGGCGCCTAAATCCCTCTGGCTTGATATTCTTTATGAAATTTTTTGTTGATGAGCGCTTGCGGAGGTGGGGCGATGCTCCTCTGTCACTGGCCACAGACGAAGAGGAGTTGGAGGATGATCTCTGCCTGGGAGAGCCTGTGACGCTGCCCTCAGCTCCACCCTGGGTAGCTTTCTGATATGCCTCTGTACATGAAATAAGTTGACAAAACATTGATAATCTATATGTCTAAAAAATGTTCTCAAAGTACTGAATTTTATGTCTTCTCTATTTCAGCCCATTCGCAAGACTTTAAACTTTATTGCTCGGATGGCAAAAAAATGCAGCCCCCCCTATTTTAATATTTAAATCTTCTAGTCCAAGCAGTTTGAAATTTACTTCACTTCCATTTCCTACTTTGGAGTATATAACTCAGCTCCAGCAGTGATTCTAGTACAAGAGGAAAACATGATCTATTCATCAGAATTTGAGTAATAGATCTGAGATTGCAATATTCAGTGACATGTTCAATCCCACATTGCAGCCATCAAGGAATATGTAATGCAATATGCCAATGAAATAAGAGACAAAAAGCCTATTTATGGAGCATTATTTTTGGGTAAATAATTTTGTTAAAAATCAGATATACTGTTTGCTGTTCTTACAGTACTAGTTCACTGCTACAAATGTTGAAGAAGAGATTGTACAAGCTACATGGAATAACTGGGTAATAATGAAAAATAAGTGTAATATTAATGTATCCTGATGTGACTTACGAGGTGGAGGTGCTCTAGAATCATGGTAGATGTCTTCAAATATGATAGGCAAGGAGTTCTCGTCTCCATCCAGCTCTGAGCATTCCACGGGCAGCGAGGGCAGGTTGGCAAAGTAAGGGGAGTTTTTGACCAGTGAGGCTAATGATGAGTGACCATGAACCCTGATACAGACGGCAAAGATACAATCTTATTAGGGAGCACAATCCCTATAATGGCAAAAAGTTAAAGTTATACTATGAGTGACCATGAATACAGCATTTGTCAACAAATAGATGATATCACATGATTGTGGTGATTGTGCAGAAGTAAATAAAATGACAGTATCATCACAAGAACCACTATGAACCTGAAAGAAGATTACAAAGTGATTTCATCGTTTACATAACCAGAAATCCAGACATGAAAATCTGTAATAAATTCCATTCAATGAATATTACTTTTTTCTAGATATTTCTTTCAGTCCTGTCCAACCAAAAGCAAATTTGATTTGCACACAAACATACTTACCCAGGATCATAACAAGACAAACATGAAGATTTGTTGTTTTCCAATGTGAAAAAACCCTCAGCAAATCTGCGGATCTAAAACAAGAATATGTGTTTAAATGATTTTTGTGAGATAAATTGAAAATGTTGAAATTTGGCTCATACTCTCTCTGAACAAAAATTAACTATATTGCCAATATCTTGCACACAGTGCATATTTCTACTGTGTAAGTAATGGTTGGTGATTTCCGGTAAGAACTTACAGACAGAATACTGGTCTAACTTGGTTTTGAAAGAGTGGTGTGGATAGAGAGAACAATGTGACTCCTCCACTGATTTTAACAGTATGAACATAGGAACATTTCAAAATATATTACAAATTTTCTAATGCTACGTCACTATGTTCTAAGGTACACAAAAAGAGGTGCAACTATTCAGAAAAAGAAGATAAAATGCAAAGGAAATAGTTGAAGACAGCCTTGTAAATGGAAGCCTGAGCCAAAACAACACACAGGTAAACAAATATTACTCTGAGAATGTGATGCTCCCTGGCGAGATGCATGTGAACTTGTGATTGCCGCAGGACTATCTCTAGGAACTGGGCCCATAGGATTACATTCTCCGCACACAACTGTGTGATATCTGTGATAGCAGTCTGTATTAAATCCTCTTCCTCTAGCACACCCTGGAGAGAATCACAGGAAAGAAACATGGAATCTTGAGTCACTTGTTGAATGAGTAATTACTTCATATTATACAGGGTGTCCCAGAAGTCGCACACCATATACTAATCAAAGGACCAACACTGAAACCCTCAAATGAGTAAAAGACCGTTTTATAAAGAGAATTGGTGCATGTGTCAATGCAGATGGTGAACAATTTAGGCATCTGTTATGAAAATGACCAATAAAATTGATATGATGATCAATAAAATTGATATTCATGTGTATTTTTATAAAAATGTGGATGGTGCGCGACTTCTGGGACACCCTGTATATTGTGACGCTTTATACATCATATAAGCTGTGACACATTGAAATTAAGCTCTTGTCAAATTATGGAGTTATTGGTATCACTGTAAAGATTATTCATTTCCCTTTCAGTGTGTGAAAAATGATTGCTCTACCTGAGGCAGAAGTTGAGATATTGGCAATTAAAAACGAAGGGGGTGAGATGCTGCAGCAGCCAAATTGATAATGCATATGTTCCTCCAGCTGTGGAGCCAGATGTACTCCCATTCACTAATAAACAGTCACTGTCATTTGTCATTTTTCCAGTGGACAACTAACATTGTTGCTTGAAGGTCTCCACATTGTTCCATTACTCCCTGATCTGTCTACCTTCATTAGAAATACTTCCTTCTGGATCTGCATATACTTGGCATAGCGATAAGTCTACTTCATAATCCTGTACTAACCTGAACTTTCATAACAGCTTCTCCTAGCCTTGTGTGACAATCTTTCCGTGCTGTTGATTAACAAAATAAAATAATAAATCAACATTTAATAAGACAGAATAATAGTCATCACTTGCACTATAATGGATGAAGACAGAGGGCAACTCCTCTTCCCCACCTCCTCCCCTCGAAACAATTAATTGCTATGGTAAAGAATAAGTTTTACTGAAAAGTCAGAGATATCAGGTGGGATTTGTGTTGCACTATGTATTGAAAAGAGAGAATAACAAGAGGGAAAACAGTGCAGTGCAAGATCCACAATGATTAGGGCAGAAAAAAAAAAAAACTATATGAACAATATTGTCACTACTATGCAGGCTTTGAATGCTTATGTCGTGTCTTTTTTTGCTTTGTGGTTTTCATGAAGAAGATTAATATGTGCCACATACCACATGAAAAGATCAAATGTATGCAATCTCATTTAAAACAGACAAAAGGCAAAATTCCATCAATATTCCAGCTCTGATGAACTTCAAATCTGCAACAATCTTACAGAAGAGAAAAGAAAAACAACAATCTGCCCACACATCAATATTTTTTGTCTGTAAGCCCAAGTTCTGGCAAACAATTTTGCCTCAGGATATACTAACAGCATTAAAACTGAGAGCGATTCATGATATTTTCTCCCTCCCAGACAATTAAGTCTTTGATTTATTAAAAATTTAAGCTAAGGTAGAAACACAGACATGCTCGAGGATAAAAAAAACAAAAAAACCAAACATAAAAATGTAAAAAATAATAATGATAAAATACAATTAAATTAAAAAACAAAAAGTAGAACGTCAAAAAGTATGATGTGAAAATGTTTAACAAAAAGAGAGAAGGTAAAACAAAAATGGCTGGAGGGGGAGGTTTGAGATAGAAAAGATAATTACTTGAAAGGAACATGAAAACCAAAAAAAAAAAAAAGGGAAAAAAAAAGAGAGAGAGAGATGAATTTGCTTGTGGCAAGGAAGTCAACGTGATAGAGTAAAGAGAACAGACTTCTCCTCATTAGTTTGGAAAAGGGCAATTACTGACCATCTGTGCCCTTAAACAAAAACATTTTTCTCTAGCAGTGTTTCATTGTCGAGACAGCTTTCTGCCTCCTTTTTCACACTATAAATCCAGCCATAACAAAATATTTCCTTGATCATGATTATCAGTCCCTGGTAAAAGCCCATGAAAAAAAAAGTCTTCTGGCGATTGAATTAGCAAAAACAACTGTTTATTTTTCAGAAAATTTAGAAGTATAATGAAAAATATTAAAAAATGTACAATATAAAACTATGTTTTGATTTTTTCTCAGATGGCTCTATTTCAGCAGGTGCTGAGGACTTTATTCATAAACAGCAATCAGTATGTTGTCATAATAAAAAAACATTGACATCCTACTTTCATATTAGACTTGATTGTGACAAGTGCCCTCTTAGGTGACAAGTCATTTACTCACGGTGATGGGCTGACATACGATTAAAAACATGTCTATCCTCATCCCTCTGAATCATAAATGGGCTTCTTTGGGATATCTACATGATCTTGACAGTGCTCAGCACAATATAGCCATAAGCCTGATTGCGCCATTAAGCCCCAACACAAAAACATGCAAAACAATCCATATGACCAGAGCCATGGCTATATGGTTGCAAAATAGCTCATTGGCGGTGGGGGGGGGGGGGGGGGGGGGGGGGGGGGGGGGGGGGGGGGGGGGGGGGGG